>PVLC010017946.1:0-32858 GCA_004027655.1 Graphiurus murinus
AAGAAGGGGGTAAAGATTAGAGATGGTAGATATTGATATGTGACAGGAAAAAGATGGAAAGAAAAGATAGGAGGTAAAGTATAGCAGAGAGGAATATGGGGGAGGGGGCTTGTAGAAGGGGTAATGAGGGGGTTCAATGACCTAAGCGAGAGATAACAAAGCAAGTATTCATCCAAATAAACATAAACAAATCAAAGCATTAACAGAGTTTAGACAGATCAAAATTGAAAACTTAACACCAAAAGGGAATGAAAAAAACATAACAAAACAAAACCAAAAACCAAAACCTAAAAAAACAAGACAAAACAAAAAATAAAAAATAAAAAATAAAAAAATAGAACAAAAACTCCAAAATCTACAAAAGCAGTCAAACCAACGCTCTGCAAGTTCATAAGTACTGAGCTTAAATTTTCACGTGTGTCTTTGGCGTTTTTAATTTATTTACTTATTTTAATTTGCTCTATCAGTGCAGGCAGAGAGTTGCCCACTACTAGTATATGTCTCTGGACTCTCCCCTGGGTCTGGCTGCGTTTCTGATTCTGCTTTTTGCTTTAGCAGTCTAAAAGCCAGGCCTTTCCAGAGACCCTGTGTGCACTGGTTTCCTCCACCCTTCTGGCCCTGTCTAGGCTCTAGCAGGGTGGATGGCTGAGTCTATCCTTTGTTTTGTGAATCCCGCACCCTGCACCCGAGGTGCGCGTGACTCGACTTACGTCTCCCTGCAGCTCGGTCTGTTCCTGTTCTGATGGCTGGTGGTGCAAATGGACAATGATGGTCTGTGTAGCTAACAGGAAGTTGGTGGCAGGGGCTGGCGTGCAGGCTCGTTTCTCTGCTGTTTGGCCTGTTCTACCTCCTGGACAGCTGGGGGCGCAGTCGGACAATGATGGTTTGGATAGCTGAGAGGAGGATGGTTGAGAGGCGCTGGCCGCTAAGATGGTGGCAGCCACACGCTGTGTCCCCCAAATCTCCCGATCTCCACCCATGCGCCAAGTTCACGCCCAGGCTTCAAGCACTCCCTCTCTTCCCCCAGTCAAGAGGCTGGGCTCCCGGCCGATCTGCTTCAGGCTCACTTTTCCATCCCTGGAGCAGAGCGTGGAGGCTGACCTGCCTGCTCGTCCTTCCCGGGTTGCTGAGGGGCGCAGGCTGGTGATAGTCTGGCCAGATGGCAGGTAGCTGGTTGGGAAGGGCTAGCAGGGGAATGGTGGGCCGCTGCTCCGCGGCCCGCCGGCTCCCGCTGATTCTTCCTGCCCCTCCCGGACTCAGCTACTCTGCTCCTGCCTCAGGCCCAGGCCTCCACCAAGAAGCTGCGTCCCACTTCAGGCTCTGGGCAGTCACAGTTCCGCGCTGAGGCGATGCGCCGGGACAGACCCCAGTCCTGCGGGTGCCCACGCTGAATGCCCCACGTTTCTGGTCTCCGCCTGGGTTGGGCGCGGGGTGCCAGGGGTGCTGTGTCCCGGGGCCCGCCGTTCCCAGCGTCTGGGTGGCCCCCAAGGCTCCTGGTCCTGCCCTTCCACAGCCTACCTCCTCGGTGCAGAGCCCGGCTGCTGCCTGCCCCAGCAGAGCCGGGCCAGCGGGTCTGCGCGGAGCGCGGAGCGCGGATCACTGGGCGATGGCATCTTTTCTTGTCCCCGCTCTGCTTTCTTGATCTTCTTTATTTGTTTGTGGTTCAAATTTCGCTTTTTTCCTTCTGTTGAAAAGATCTTTTTATGGTAAATTTAGATCCAAATCACCGCGTTTGTGAAAAGATGGTTCACTCAGTCGCCATCTTGGATCCTCCCGCAATTAATTATTTTGCTTTTCACAACACCATTTAACAACCTGCCTTATAAATATTCCAGCAGAGAGAAAAATTAAATCCCAGAGATGTGTACAATCAGTCTAAAATGAAATAAGCTTTTTTTTTTCCTTTCCATGCATTCATACTTTAGTTTATGCCCTAATATTTGTTATACTCTAGATGCCTTGGGAATGAAAGCACTCTTTAGAAATAGACCATGCAGTCAGCAAAAATAGTACAGGAACAAAACACTGAAGACCACACTTGCAAAGGATTGGATCTAGTACATTCTTCCCTTGTGACTTTACTTTCTCCTAACATTCCTATAAAGTTCACCTCCCCATATTTTCATCTAAGCACAATAGTTCAAACATGAATGACATAACAAAGCCATCACAGTCTTTTAAATCAGAACCAAACCTAGTTCTCTTGATGTTGCTCATTATAACAGTAAAAGTTTCTTTAAAAGTATTAACACATGATAGAGGACACAGAATAATTATTGTGCCAAAAGATTTGCAGCAGTTCTCTATTGTTTCTCAGTTTCAACTTCCAAGGTGCTGTTTTCATCACACACAAACACATCATCCTCTCTCGACCTCCTTGTATTGGTTTAAGGCCACTGCCATCCTCTAGAAGATTAAGGCTCCCAATCCATCAGTGAGATCCTTTGTCCATTCTCTCTTAGGGATCTGTTTCCATTCCATTTCTTATCTCTTCTGCTAGAGTTCATACTCCATATTATTTTTCAACTGACCTATAGTAAAGCTTTGCAGTTAGTCTGTATGTCTCTAATATCTACTCTTCTGAGTAATACTATTCATTGCTACCAATAGTCATGATCTTACAATAATGACGTGTGGATTCCCTCTTCAAAATATTGCATGGTTTCCCAACTGATACAAAATAAAATACAAATATATATATGATTCAAATACATGTATAATTCAAATACATCCATAATTCAAGTACATATAATTCAAAAACCTATATACACACACATGCACACATATACATACACACACATTTCCTTGATATCTTTTAGATATTGCTACATTAGTGAATTGGGTGCATCTAGTGAAATGTAAGGACAAGCTCAAGCCAAATAAAGTCAAATAAGCATGTCTTAAAGTTGACTAAGAAGTTATATTCTGATAATTATCAAGAGACCACTTAAATGTGGATTTTTGCAGGGTTTTTATACTTTTCTTGGTGTATTGTAATTATACATTATAGTGAAGTTCAAAGAAACAGAAACATATATGCACACAACACTTGGTATGTTTCCCATAATACAAATTATTACACCTTTTAATGTTCTATCTTTCAAGTGTCTGTTAATGCAAACAATTGACATTCTTAACTTTGCCTTCATTGTAAACTCAAGAGGAAAATATTGAAAAAGATCAGTCCATTATATTATTTTTAAATTTTTTACTGCACAAGAGGAAAAAATATAAAAAGGTCAGTCCATTATATTATTTTTAAATTTTTTACTGCACAGGATTTGTCAATGATCGAACTAGAACTTTAGGTTTATTGAGTTTTCTTTCTCTTTTTGTTATGATCAGTCACATTTGTCTTTGGTGTCTAATAGCACCAAAAACCACAGATAAGAGCATATGAAATCCTTCATAACTAAACATGTGTCTACTTTTTTAGTAGTATTTGTAATCATTTTTATATAAGTTAAAATTATGGTCTGGTTCCATTCAAACAAAGACTTTAAGTTCCTTGTCCAGGGACTACTAGTGAACATCAAATGTCTGTTAGGGAATTTAAAGCCCTTCTCCATTACTACAAATTATCTCCAAATTATAACTATCTTTTATTTCGCTTTGATAACAGATTAATATATTTACAACTTCCAGACTGGGGAGGCAGTCAAATCAGTGCCAGTCTGCCCTTTCAATTTGGTAATGCTTTTGTAGTAGGAAACGTATGTGGTATTTTGACAAGTACAGGTTAAAATGTTTGCAAATCTATTAGAGAAATCTTTATTTATTAGACATTCAGAGAAGAGCTGTTCTCATTGCTACTTTGTGTGGAAGAAGATGAGAACTGAACCAGGTTTGGTGGCTCATCCCTATAATCTTAGTATCTTAGTACCTGGGAAACTGAGATAGACAGATCTGCAGTTCAAGGCCAGCTTTAGTAAATTAGTGAGACCCTCAGTAATTAAGACCTTCTTTCAAGATAAAAAGTTAAAAGGGCTGAGAATATAGCTCGGAGGAGGTTGGCTGCCCCTGAGTTCAATTCCTATTATGAAAAAAAAAATGAGAGAGAGAGAGAGAGAGAGAGAGAGAGAGAGAGAGAGAGAGAGAAAGAAAATGAGAGGATTGGCTCACAGCAGCTCTGAAATTCCTCAATCTGAGGAGAATGGGGCAGCACTTTGGATTATTTGTCCTGAGCCCTGCACTTGGGAAGCCATTCAGGTATAATTTTCATGCCAGATTTGAGATGGGAAAGTCATTCATTTACCTGGTCACTTTTCTAACATGATTGTAAGCAAATGCAGGAAGTCATCTTACTATCTGTCCTCTGTAAGTTTTATTAGCAAGAACATTTAACATAATTGATGTTTCTAATTATTTACTATAAGAGCTTCATCCTTTGCTCAGGATATTAGGGAACTCAAATTCCAATAAGTTTGAGAAGTGTGTCTCTACTTCAGGGAGAATTATTGTTCCTTGATTAAATTGAGGTATATACTTAAATTTTGATTTTGGTTGTTAAGTCAGGGGGAAAAAAAGTTCCACGGTGTTTGGTATTAGCTAAGCAGTGTGTATCATAGTAAGAGTCAAGGTGCTACTTGTCTTGCCAGAATTTCTTAAATAAGAAGCAATTTTGCTGTTGAAATAAAGATTTTTTAGGTAACATCAAGGGCTGACATCAGGTTGAAATCTGAATAACCTACTAGATATTAAAAGCAGAAGGTAGCTTTTGCAATGCAAAAAAAATCTAGATGTAGATTTCTTTTGGGAGTGACACAGCATTTGACATGTAAGACTCTGGTATCTTATGATTAGGAAGAATGGATTTGTGCTTGTCAGCATATGCCCTGTCTGTAAGAGGCCATGAATTGCAAAGTAGACTCTCTGAAAAGGGAGGAGGAATGTCATACAGAGTAGACTAAGTACTCTTTAGTATTGCCTTTATACAGCAAGAAGGTGCATATCTCTTGCAAGTACTTGACAAGTCCTACATTGGTTTACACTAAACAAACCTATGAATGAATAAAAATAAGGTAGTGGTAGAAGGAGGATAAAAGTAGAATTTGCCTCAGACTAATGACTTATTTTGGAATCCTCTGGAAAATTTTCTTTAAATTTCTTTTCCCATGACTAAATAGATAAACTGTCCATTTTTTATTTGACAAAAAATATTTTAAAATATAAATTAAACTCGTACTTAACAAAGATGTATGCTATATTGCACAAATTACTACAATAAAAAATTTAAAAAATAAAATAAAATAAAATATAAATTAAAGATAACAATTTTTACTATGCTAAACCAGTGTTAATTATATATACAACAAATAACATATGCTGCATTTGCATATAATCACTAAATTTTTTAAATGCCAAAGATGATAATTAAAATGTAAGAGATCATTCTGATGTTTAAATATATAAATACAATCCCCCAAATCCAAATTAAATTGATAAGGAAAAGGTGCCAGGTCCTGACTATAAACTATTGTTTAACTTTTTAAAGAAACATTTAAAAATGTGTAAATTTGGCACAATGCTGGTCAAAATATAGGGTTGTTGAAAAGGCTAGAAATTTGCAAAGACACATGTAGACTCACTCAAATGTTCCCTAAACCATGCCCCTACACCTTTTATATTCATGTTGGTCATTAGCCTGGAGTGTCTCTATTCCAGGAATGTTTGTCTCAGGCCACCTCTGTGGCTCTTTCCCAGCTGGAATCCATTGCTCCTTCTTTGGTATTTCCACTTCACAGTGTGCTCTGTATTCTAGTTTTTAACATACATATTATCTGTCTCTTCCATAGATGATAGGCTCCAAGGTAGAAAGTTTTACTCTAATTTGTATCACTTATTCCTGGAAGCATGTGCCTCACACATAACAGACACTAAATATTTGTTGAATGAATGAATACACATGGAAAAGGCACAACTAATCGCCTGAATAGAATCACATCAAAACCATATGAAGCCCTGACTGGAAATATTTGTCTTGTCATCATGCTCATGGAACGATATTTAGTGTGCCCCTAGGTGTAGATGCTGCTATGTTGAGTTGCTGAATTCAATTGATGTATAAATTTCATTTTAAGTTTGTGAAATGAGTCCAAGATAAGTCTTAACTTGAAATTGGAATGGAATTCACATAACATTTTATTAAGAAACATGTCGGTTTCATATTTCTGTTTACAGGAGATGACTTTGTAGTCTTGAAAATGGAATTGATCAGAGTGATCCCAAGACTTGGCAGGACCGTACACAGAAGAGAACATTCAGGCACTGATGTAGGACACCCCAGAACGGTGGGGGTGGGAGCTTTCATTTTAAACTAATCATATGTGTCTTTTATCAGGTGAAAGAATTTAATTCTGTGATTTTGCAGTGATCAAATACAAGAATAATCTGAAAAGGAAAAAGCAACTTAGATTTTTCCCACCGAAATACTCTTCCATTTATGTATTTATTTTTAATTTTTAGCTGATACAAAAAAATGTAAAAGTTATATATACTAATGAGGTAGCATGTAATGTATCCCATAGGTTTTGTTATGTTATATCTCCATTTTCATTTGTTTAAAGAGATTTTTAAATTTTCTTTCTTTCTTGATCCATTTATTGTTCAAAAGTAAGTTGTTTAATTTCCATGTATGTGTATAATTTCCAAAGCTTTTCTTGTTATATATTTTGAGTTTTATTTACTTATTTATTTTGGTACTGGGGATTAAACCCAAGGACATTCTACCTATGAGCTACACCCTCAGCCCTTTTTATATTTTTAATTTTGAATAAGGGTCTTGCTAAGTTGCTGAGGGACTTGCTAACTTGCTGAGGCTGGTCTCAAACCTGCGAGCCTTCTGTTTTAGCTTTCTAAGAACTGGGATTACAGGCGTATGCCAGTATGCCTGGAAATTTCTATCTTCATTTAGCTGTGGTCAGAAAAGGTACTTGATATGATTTCTGTTTTTAAAAATTTGTTGAGACTTGTTTTTTGGCATATCATGTTATCTATCATTGAGAATGTTTCATATGCTGATGAGAAAAATGTGTATTTGGCAGCTGTTGTATGGAATGCTCTGTATGTTAGGTCTATTTGGTCTACTGTACAATTTAACTCTGATGTTTTCTTTTAGATTTATTGTGCTATTGATGCCTTCTATTGCATTTTTAATTTTGCTGAGTGTGTTTTCCAGCTCAAGAATTTTTGTTTGATTTTTAAATATTGCTTCCATCTTTTTAAGTTTCTCTGTTGTAGTATTGAAATGGTTGTTTTTTTTTTTTTTTTTTTTTTTTTTTTTTTTTTTTTTTTTTTTTTTTTTTTTTTTTTTTTTTTTTTTTTTTTTTTTTTTTTTTTTTTTTTTTTTTTTTTTTTTTTTTTTTTTTTGTGTGTGTGTGTGTGTGTGTGTGTGTGTGTGTGTGTGTGTTTTCTTCAGGCTCATTGAGTTCCCTTACAATGGCTGTTATAAACGATCTGAGAGTTTTCCATAATGATTACTGCCTGGTCAGTTTCTGGCACCTTATTTTGAGTACTAGGTGAGGTCAAGGTTCCTGGAAACTCTTGTTGTTTTTTCTTTTTTTTTTTTTTTTTTTTTTTTTTTTTTTTTTTTTTTTTTTTTTTTTTTTTTTTTTTTTTTTTTTTTTTTTGCGGTACTGGGGACTGAACTCAGGGGCATTCTACCTCCGAGCTACACCCCCAGTCCTATTTTTTATCCTTTAATTTGAAACAGGGTCTCACTAAATTGCAGAGGGCATCACTAAGTAGCTGAGGCTGGCTGTGAACCTGGATGGATCCTCCAGTCTCAGCCTCCCAAGTACTGGGATTATAAGCGTGCGCCACTATGCCTAGCTTCTTGTTGCTTTTTAATGTAAAACAGTGTCTAAGCATTGAAAAATCAGGTAATTATTTCAGTCCTCCTAATCTGGCTTTGTTTGTGTCTGTCTTTCCTGAAATTCTAAGCAGGCAGCATATTTTCACTGAGCCTGTAGTCACTGGCACTATTTCAGGGCTCGAAGGCACCCAGGTCTGGATTTGCCAGGAGTCTGCTGTTGATGTGCTATCACTGTTTCAGTATTAGGAGGAAACACAAGGTCAGGGTTGTTCCAAATATGCTGTTGGTATGTTGTTCAGAAAAAAAAAAAAAAAAAAAAAAGGAGAATACCTATAGAGAGTAGTCTATTCCCCCAAGACTATCCCTGGGATAGAATAGGCCCAAATGCTTTTTCCACAGTTACTTGCCTGTGGCCAGGCACTGCAGGATTCTGACTGGTACTGGGCAGAGTCACCGTGACTGGACCAGTCCCAGGCTCCTATGTCACATCTGTGACCCCCCAAGCTGCCAAGCTGTGCTATACCTGCTCTCACTGCCCGGCACAGCACTGAGTTAGAACCAAGGCCCACACTTCTATAGAATGCCTACTACTGAAGCAGACTCATTGCCTAAGATTTCTATCACCAGGCAGTGATGCCATCTGGACTAGAAATCAGATAGATTGGGGCCCCATGTCTGTCCCTGCACTGGAGCTATTCCAGAGGCCCTTCTGCAGGTAAGCCTGGAGATGGGGGCTGCCAGAATCTTGCCAGTGTTAGGCTTTACCAGCCCAGCACTAAGTTTCAGACCAAAGTCTTTTGCTCACTACCCTGTCCTCCCTTCAGAGAGTGGGGTCTTGCAGTATGCTATGCTGCCCAAGGCTGGTGCAATGTTGGTAAAGGCAAATTCTTGGCCACCTGACCTGATGCTAAGCTGAGTTATGCCTGAGTCTTAGAGCTATAAGAACCAGATCAACCTGCACAGTTTCAAGGGTACACCAAGGACCATGCTGCAGCTGGTGGACAGTGATGTAGGTCAAAAGACGAGTCTGTGCCATTGGGTGCAGGTCTCTGCCTGGTGCTGGGAGCAGTTCTAGATCTCCATCTGTGAGCACTAGTCTGGTGAAAACTGTGCTGCCTGACAGTCTCTTGGCTGCCAAGGCTGGTGCTAAGCTGGGTTGCAGCCGAGTCTCATACCTGCAAGAGCCTAGACTGCCTTGGGAGGAGCAGGGGTTTTCCTAAGGCCTACTCTAAGGATGGAACTGACACAGTCTGAACTTTGGTCTGTCCTGCAGGTCCACAGGTCTCTGCCTGATGCCAAATCTGGTGAAGAGGCTCTGTGAGTGCTGACCTATGCACGGGGCCATCCATTTCTACTTGGTTCTTTTCTCACTATGACCAGCCTGGCACTGGGCTCTGTGACAAATCACCGTGCTAGCTTTTGTGCCCTGTCACCCAATCAGTGTATCCTACTCCTTCCTCTGCCACCTGAGGTTGGAGGACAGGCTATGCTTTGCTGCATAGCCTAATGGAGTTCCAGTGGCCCAGTGTGCAGGTATTGGCCTGGTGGAGGGGTTGTGGGGTTTTGTCCAGCACTGGGTTTCACTGTGGTGGGTCTGGTGCTGTTTCAAGTCTAAGGCCTGAACTTAAATCAGGTGCCTCTTTCTGTGCTGGGCTGGTTGGAGTTGGTGTAGGCAATGCTTTGCTTCTTACATTCTTCAAGGAGTTTTTTTGTTCTGCTAAAATCAGGCCCCATGGGATCTCTCTCTCCTGTCTAATTTCCTTAGCTCCTTTGCTGGTAGTTTGGTACATGAAAAGCTGTTCAACTTGGTTTGTGTGTGGGGAGATTACTGGAGGAATTTACTCAGCCACCATCTTGCTCCACCCCTCCTTTTCCATTTATTAATATCATTATGTCATCCTCTGTCATCCCTAGTCTGACAGTAGGTAGAATTCCAGAAGACAGACTATAAATGGTTTCCCTAAATCCATAGACTTGTACCTTCCTGGACTTCAGCTCCCTGATGTCATGAAGCCATCTCAATGAGGCTTCTTGTCAGCAAAACTACACACCATTTGAAGTTCTGCTTCATCATTTTGAGTTCTGCTTCATCATTTTTTGTTATGCTACCTCTATAGTGGCAGACTCTGAAATATAATGAGAGCTAGCATTTACTGAGTGGCTATACATCAGACCCGACCTAAGTACTTTACCTAGACTATCAAGAACTCTCAGAGCCATCCTATTTATCCCAGCTCCACGGTTAGTGGGAATAAAGCTAGGAGTCGACCCCTGCAGTGTGGTTATAGAACCTGTCTATACTGCCTGTCCGCGAGTTGTCCTTATTTGATTTAAACTTGCCCCTGCTTGTGACCTTCAGAATAGCATTCTGCTCCTACATTTTTTGCTTTCTTTCTTCCTACCCGTTCTATTTTACTCAGCACAAAGTCACTGGTCATGCAATGCAACTGTGTGCTCCCTCTCACTCTGTGGCGCTCTCTCCTGTCTGCCTAGCCTTTACATCTGTTTCTTTTGTCATTCTCCAAATCTGGGCAGTTGGTTACTTCCTCATTTTCCCCTCTTAGAGAGTTGGCCCTTGATCACAAAATTATATTGAGTGAAAGCATTAAAATTCACACTCTCTAACTTTATCTAGGTTTTTGCCATGGTTCAGTGAACTATTTATTCAACCCCTTGTTTACCAACTATTACCCGTCTTTGGCCAAATTCACCCAAAGTCTTCCACATTCCTTAAGCCCTCTACCCTCAGCCTATCTTATGTGCAGCAGATGAGCTCATTCACATTTTACTGAGAAATTTGTGTTTATTACCTTCCAATCAGCCTTACAATTTTTCTATCTTTTTATATTTTTTTCCTTTTCTTTTGTGTCAGAGGATGATTCTTTAATTTTAAAGTTGAATTTAAAAAAATTTTTTTTTACCTGTGCCTTTGGTCTATTCCTGTGCAGCTTTTTTTTTTTCCAGAAAGTTATGTCTCAGTTACTCTTTCAAGATTTTTCATCTTCTAACTTTCTATTCTTACTAATACTTGTCTCTCTTACTCTAGGAACAAATCAGAGCAGAACCCTTCTATATCTCAACTCTTTATACCTTAATTTACCTATCTCACCTTCTGCCTTCACTTCCTTGATTATTTCTCAAACAGATAGTTTTTTCTTAATGCCATTCTTGTGGATACTATGCTATTAAACCTAGAGTAAGTGGCCTAAAGCTTTCACTTCATGTCTTTTGGGTTTTGTTCTAATTCCCATTTAATCTTTTCAACGTAGAAGAGTTTGTCCTGAGAAGTTACGGAGAGCTATAGTTCATTTTTCTGCCCCAGATGCACAAGAAAAGACAGAATAGAAAAGAAGAGAACTGAGCAATCCTAAAGGAAAGGCCATGAGAAACGTCTCTCAAATGTAAGTAGTCCACACGGAAATAAAAACTTGCAGCATCTCCAAAATCTTTCTCAATAGCTTGAGAACCAACTACATCTCAGCCTTGACACTAAGTGATAAATGGAGGAGACACCTGAATGCCCTCTTTAGAGGGAGGAGTGCCATTGATTTGTAGGGTTGCTCTAAACCTAACTGGTCCTAGGGAATAATGAATCACTGCCCAAGAATCCACGTCAGTGCCTGCTATGTGACTTAAAATTATGCCAGCTTCCATGATTTCTGTTTGTTAGGCTCATATATTTGAAGCAGCATGGGCAGATAGTCCGTCTGGAATTCTGAAGGATTACTGGTGTGGGTGAAAGGGTGGTAAAGGCCATGATGCATTTGCCTTGAGTTCTATGTGGTTACAGTTGCTCTCATTTTACTCTAGGTAGCTTGTCTCTTTGGGTAAGCACAATTGACCCCCCCCAGAGTTCTCCCTGCAAACAGGCTGAATTTCAAGAGAGGACCCTTGCTTGGCTTCCCCCTTTCTTTTCCTGTTTTTCCCACTTCCTGACTGGTTTCTTCTGGCAATATTTTCTTAACAAATCACTTTATGCTTACATCTTTATCTTAAGGTCTGCTTCTTCTTAAGGTCTATCTTAAAATTCTGTTTTCAGAATCTCACTTAAAATAGTGTATCAAAATCATAGTGGTTTCATAAATAATATTTTGGAAAATCCCATATTCTACAGAGAGATTTTATGTTAAAGAGCTAACAGTTATTTTATCACAGAAGTTCAAGGAGTTAAGTAAATGTGAATTAAAATTAATTGATCTTTATTTGAAACACTATAGGGAAATGAACATGAAGGATAAAGCAATTAGTTAGATATATTCTAAATTTTGATGAATCCTGTTTACTGGGAAATTTAAACATTTAATCAGCCATAATTTTAGCTGTTTCCATTTGTCCTTATTAGGATAGAACAATCACGAAACTATGAAAATATTTGAGAAGCTAAAAAAAAAAAACTTCAGTTGTTTTACATAACATGTGTGTAACCAAGATTGGGCCAAATTTCTTTAGGAATATTTACATTATAGGTTTATTGGGGATGAACATACAATTGATTTTTTTTATAGCTTCACTGAGATAAAATTCACATTCCAAAAGTATTACCTATTTAAAATGTACAACAATCTTTGCTGTTTCACAAGTAAGTGCACCTCACACCACAGTTTACTCTAGAACTTTTTCCTCACCTCAAAAGAAACCCTGGGGTAGCTGCATGCAGAAGCATGAAAATAGACCCTCACTTCACACCAGATACAGTAACTCAAAACGGATGAAAGATGTAAATGTCAGACCTAAAACTGTGATGTTTACTAAGAGAAACATAGGGAACATAGTGAAAAAGCTCCATGACACTGGTCTGGGTGGTGATCTTTTTGGCTATGACCCCCAAAACACCTGCAACAAAAGCAAGCATTACATGAAACTGAAACCTTCTGCACAGCAAAGGAAATAATGAACAGAGTGAAGAGTCAACCTAAAAACCATGAGAAAATATTTGTAAATCATACATCTGCTAAGACGTTAATTTCCAAAATATTTAAGAAATAACTCAACAGTGAAAAAGCAAATATCACAACTTAAAAGTGGACAGAGGATCTGAATAGACGTTTCTCAAAAGATGACATACAAATGGCTAACAGATATATGAAATGTGAATTAAGATTACAATGTGATAAGGGTCTTGATAGTTTCCTTTGCTGCACAGAAGCTCTTCTGTTTAATGCAATCCCATATAAAGATCTTCCTTTGAGTTGCTTGTGCTTTTGGGGTCTTGTTGAGAAAGTTTTTACCTCTGCCTATGTGTTGAAGTGTTGGGCCTATGCCCTCTTCAAGTAGCTGCAAGGTCTGTGGCCTGACTTCCAGGTCTTTGATCCACCTTGAGTTGACTCTTGTGCAGAGTGAGAAAGTGGGGTTTATTTCCATTTTCCTGCATATGGTTAATTAGTTTTGCCAACACCATTTGTTAAAGAGGCTATCTTTTTTCCAGTGTACATTTTTTTCCTTTGTCAAAAATCAATTGACTGTAAGCATGTGGATCTATTTCTGAGTCTTCTATTCTGCTCTGTTGGTCTATGTGTCTGTTTTTGTGCCAATACCATGCTGTTTTTATTACTGTGGCTTTGTAGTAGAGTTTGAAGTCAAGTATTGTGATATCTCCTGCATGGTTCTTGTTGCTAAGAACTACTTTGGCTATCCTGGGCATTTTGTTGTTCCAAATGAATTTAAGGACTGATTTTTCTATGTCTGTGAGGAGTGACCTTGGTAATTTCATGGGTATTGCATTGAATCTATAGATCACTTTTGGGAGGATGGCCATTTTGATGATATTTACTCTGCCTATCCAAAAGCATGGTAGATCTTTCCATCTTCTAAGGTCTTCATAAATTTCTTTTTTCAATTTTTTATAGTTTTCCTTATAGAAGTCTTTTACCTCTTTGGTAGGTTTATACCTAAGTATTTTATTTTTTGGGGTGAGAAATTTTTTGCCAACTACTCTTCTGATAATATCTAGGAAATACAGAGAACTCAAGAAAATCACAGTTAAGAAAACAAACATCCCAATCAAAAAATGGGCAAAGGATCTAAATAGACACTTCGCAAAAGAAGAAATACAAATGGCCAATAAATGTATGAGGAAATGTTTCACATCATTTGCAATCAGAGAGATGCAAAACTACCTTGAGATTTCACCTAACTCCAATCAGAATGGCAATCATAAAAACATGAACAACAACAAATGCTGGCGAGGATGTGGAGAAGTGGGAACCCTAATTCACTGTTGGTGGGATTGCAAACTTGTGCAACCACTTTGGAAAACAGTATGGAGGATCCTCAGACAAATGGGAATGAACCTACCATATGATCCAGCAATACCACTTCTGGGTGTCTACCCAAAAGAATGGAAACCAAACTATCAGACCGACTTATGTGTATCTATATTTATAGCTGCACAATTCACAATTGCCAAACTATGGAAGCAGCCAATATGTCCATCAACAGATGAATGGATTACAAAACTATGGGATATGTACACAATGGAATTTTACTCAGCCATAAAGAAGAACAAAATCATGTTATTTGTCAGGAAAAGGATGCAATAGGAAAACATTATGTTAAGTGAGATTAGCCAGTCACAAAGAGTAAAAAAGCATATGTTCTCCCTAATATGCGGATGCTAGGGAGAAGATGGGGCATAAGAGGGTCTCCAGATGAAAAGGAGAAACCCTCGATAAGCAAAGAAGTTGACTTAACCGAAGGGGATGGATGGGGGGGGGCACCCTAATGCACACAATGTACTTTCACAAATATATCAAGGTCAATCACTAAACTGAAGGAGGGAGGGCAAGGGAGTGCGGTGGGAATTGAGGAAGGGGTTAAATGAGAAATGTGTGCATATATGCCTTTATCAGCTTGTATCTAACAAAGATGTATGATTACAATGCACCAATTATTATATAAAAAGATAAAAAAAGATTACAATGTGATATTGTGGTTCACACCTGTTAGAATGACTATTATCAAAAGTTTAGCCAGGCGTGGTGGTGCATGCTTGTAATCCCAGCATTTGGGAGGCTGAGATCGGAGGATCCGGGTTCGAGGCAAGCCTCAGCTACCTAGTGAGGCACTCCACAACTTAGTGAGACCCTGTTTCAAACTAAAGAATAAAAAAAAAAATAGGGCTGGGGGTATAGCTCGGAGGTAAAATGCCCCTGAGTTCAATCCCCAGTACCGCAAAAAGAAAAAAAAAAAAAAGTTTAAAGATAAGTTTTTCGAGAGGATGTGGAGAAAAGGAAACCCTTGTACACGGTTGGTGAGTGCAATTAGTATAGTCATTATGGAAAAGAGTATGAAGGTTCTTCATAAAACCAAACATACAATTGCCCTATGATCTATCAATCCTAGTACTGGGTATATATCAAAAGAAAGTGAAAGTGGTTTATTGA
Organism: Graphiurus murinus; assembly: GCA_004027655.1. Lineage (NCBI taxonomy): Eukaryota > Metazoa > Chordata > Mammalia > Rodentia > Gliridae > Graphiurus > Graphiurus murinus. The sequence goes on from PVLC010017946.1 coordinate 15,196, forward strand.
AGAAATAGCTGAACTCAGTTGTTCAATGCAGCAATATTCACAATAGCCAAGATAGGAAATCAACCTAAGGGTCCATCAGTGGATGAGAGGATAAAAGAAATATGATATATGTACAGAATAGAATTCTATTTAGTCTTAAAAGAAGAAAGGGATCCTGTCATTAATGACAGGATGGATGGAACCGAAGAATGTTGCGTTAAGTAAAAATAAGCCAAGCACAGAAAGATAGATAGTGCTTGATCTTACTTATATATGGAATCCAAAATAGTCCTATTTGCAGAAGCAGGGAGCAGGATGGTGGCAATCAGAGCCTTGAGGAGAGGAGCAGAGTGCTGGGGAAATATTGGTCTAAGAGTACAAAATTCTAGTTAGAAAAAATGAGTAAGTTCAAACTGTACAACATGGTTATTATAGTTAATAACCATGTGCTGCATACTTAGAAATCATTTGTGTTCTCCCTGCAAAAAATATTTATGTGAAGTAGAGTATATATTAATTAGCTCAATTAGCCATTTCACAATGTATTTACATATTTCGAAACATTATGTTCTACACAATAAATATATATATAATTTTTGTTAATTTAAAAATAATTTAAAAATTAAAGTAAATAGTGACTTAATGTTTAAAAGCACAGCATGTCTCATTGACTTTTTTTTAAAAGACTTTTGGGCTATTCTTGGCCCAATGCACATAAAATTTTTAGATTGAGTTTTCAGTACCCACAAGAATGAGGATTTTAAAAGAAATTTCAATGAATATATAGGGCACATTGTGGGAGTATTTATATAATCAATCAAAACTGAATCTTTCTATCTCTGAATATCTACTTATTTTTTTTTCAATTTTGTTTGATAGTTTTTCTCCATGGAAACATTGCATATAACTTGTTAGATATTTTCAAATGTTTAATTTTTGAGGTTATTATAAATGACATCTTATTTATTCTAAACTCTATTTTTTAAATAATTTATTGCTGACATATAGAAAATATAATTAGTTTTTGCATGTTTACATTAAATCTAGAAACTGTACTGAATTTATTTACTTATTCCATTAATTTACCTGTGGATTCCTTTGAGTTTCTATATATGCAATCATGATTTAAAACTTTTAAACTGAGCTTGGATTTATGAGTCAAGGATTAAATTACTGAGGGGGCAAGGAAAAATAATAAACACTAGGAAAAAGCTGATTTCAAAAAGAATAGAGTTCTGGTTTACAGATTTTATAGAAATTCATAGATGACATGATTTTTGTTTCCTTTATTGCATTTTTCAGTCAGTACTTCAAAACATGACAATAAACTTCAATAGCACCTAAATTCCATATGGAATTACTTTACTCTTTAGTGTCATTCTTTAATCACAGTGGAACAACTGCCCCAAGATCTTTTCAACATAATTTCAATACTCATCTATCCCTATGGAAAATAATTTAGCTACTAACATTAAACATTTATTTTGAAGGATTGTTCACAACTATCACATGATCTCAGATTAGCTTTGGGTTTCCTTCTTTTACCCAGAGGCATTTTACCATCAAGCTACTTTTTAATTTTTTATTTTGAAATAGGTTCTCACTAAGTTGCTGGGGCTGGCCTTGAGCCTGTGTTCTTGTTTCAGCTTCTCAAGGTCTGTGATTACAGGCTTATGTCACCATGCTCAGCACTGGTTTTCTTAATTATATGAATCTGACTTAGGCTTTGAGTTTTAGAGATGCAGACTGTGTGTTTAACTACAGAGGGAGAGTAGATGTTATTGATTAAGAAATATAAAGCTTAAAGAAGGCTTTAATTGTTGAGGGAAAGGTCATATTCTTGATTTGAGTTAGAGAAACAACTCTATAAATAATTTAAAATTCAAACTTAAAAAAATAACTAAAAGGCTTCCATTTGGATGTGGTTTGGTTAGGAAACCTAGAAGTATCCAGATTGGTTTTAACATGTAAATATTGGTTGTACTGGTAGAAATAAAGCAGAATAGGACAGAAAAAGACAAAATACAAAAGACAAGCTGATCTGACTCTGTGGTAGATAGCGAGATAAGCTGGCAAAAAATGCCTTAGAGAAAAGATTGTGATTCAAAGGACAGAAAATACAGATACAAAGGGCATAAGAAGTACAACTACTCTTAAAGAGATAACTCAGAGATATTTAATTGTTACTATATCCTGGAGGGTGTATAGAATGATTTCTGTATAAAAATCAATCACAAAATAACAATGATATACAATAATAAATATTTCTTCTCATTGTTTATGGGCTACAAAGCTGTACATCATGATGTAAGTCTGTGAGAGTACTGCTTCAAGTACATTATAGAGCTAAGACAAAAGGGGCTATAGCCACCTGGGAAAGCTCTTCTTATAGTGATGGTAATGGTTCAAAAAGAGCACATGGAAACCCTTGAGGTTTCTTAAGATTTAGGCTTGTAACTGGCACACTATTTCTTCTGTCTTCATATCATTGGCCAAAAGAAGTCACATGGCCACTTCCAAATACAAGGACTAGGGATGTGCCATAGATGCAAGATAATGCACCAACAGGTCTATGGTCGTCAAGAGATACCAGGATAAGAAGAAATAAAAGTTGAGTTTCAATGTTGGTAACAAAAATTTCAGTCAATGCCAAGAGAAACCTAGAGTTGGGCTGACTCATTAAGAGTTTTCCCAGAATGAGGGAAGATTATTGGGATGTATTAGCCCACACTGACCGGTCATTGTACATTGGCTGACTCTCAGGAAGGGGCATTATCTGGATGGTGAGACGGGGACAAATCTCTTCAGTAGAGGGCAGTTCTTGTAGATAGCTGTGATGTTCACCAGCATGCACCATTGCCAGGATCTGGGAAAAGGAGTGCCTTGCTCTTGAGGGGGCAACTAGACAGTACTCCATAGCATCCATTGTAGGAAACATCTAGAAAATGTTTGAGAGATACTCTTGTAAAAGTATGTATCAGTGGTTCTCTCTTTTTGTATGTGTGTGGTAATGGGGATTGAACTCAGGGGAATCTTACCTGTGAGTTACAAACCCCCCCCCCCCCAGTCATTTTATTTATTTATTTTTGAAACAAGGTCTAACTAAGTTGCTGAGACTGGACTTGAACCTATAATCCTCCTGTGTCAGCCTCCCAAGAACTGAGATTACAGGCATGTGCCACCACACCCGGCTTTATTGCAAACTCTTGACAAGTTTTTAAAATAATTTTGATACTCAATCAAAAATAGTTGAATCAACCCATGAATTGCATATACTTTGTTAGACAATTACATGAGATTATTTTCTTTTTTGTGTTTGGAAGATGTTAAATTTAAGACAAAGAAAACTTGAATACCAAATATTTAAAGGAGACTTTAAGAGAACATCTGCTGGATATTCTAAGGAGGGCATGTTGTATCAGAGAGGCTGTGATGTGCTCCTGGAAAGGTCCTCCAGGGCTCTCTAGGGCTCCAGTTAAGGTTAGTGAAAGTGAAGTACATTTTAGTATAGGAGTGTAGATAGTCACTCTGGCTTTAGATTCTTAGCTATCTTCCTTCCTTCCTTCCTTCCTTTCTTCCTGCCTGCCTGCCTGCCTGCCTGCCTTCCTTCCCTCCCTCCTTCCTTCTTTCCTTTCTCTTTCTCTTTTTCCTTGGTCCCATAGAAAATAGAGCAAACAAAGACAGGGCCATTCTCTTTTTCTCATAGTGTTCTTACTTAGACCCACAAAACAGTAACAACTCCTCCAGAAGAACTGGAAATAGAGCTTCTGCTATTCTCCCTGCTCCAACTTCTAATTTCTTTTCTGAGGTTAAACAAAGAATTGTAGGATTTGGGCATGGCAGCACATGACTGTAATCCCAGTACTTGGGAAGCTGAGACAGAAGGATTGCAGGAATTGTCTAACAAAATATATGCAATCTATGGGTTAATTAATGGAATCAGCAATTTAGCAAGACCCTCAGCAACTTAGTGAGACCCTATTCTAAAATAAATATAAAAAGTGCTGAGGATGTAGTTTGGAGGTAGAATGCCCCTGGGTTCAATCCCCAGCACCAAACAACAACAACATCAAAATAAACTAAACCAAACCAAACAAAATAAAACCCAGAAGGAATTATAGCACTAGTAAGATTGAGGAAAGGAGCCAAGCAGGAACGTCTGAGGTATCTCTGAGGCTTTTCCATGTGGTTGGTGCACTTGGGGTCCAGGCCGTCTTCACAAGGCAGGCCTGAATATCACTGCTTTTGAACCTGCTTTCCAGGGATTGGGAATTCCTTGCCAAACTGTTGTGTATCAGTTGCAACTCCACTTGTAACTAGCTCAAGGAAGCCCTGCCTTGCAGACCCGACTTTCCAGGAGAGTATCTCAAAAGCTACATTTGGAGGGAAGGGACAGGAAGAAGGACTGTGACTGCAGGTCCATCTTAATTTCACAGTCAAGCAATAAGGTAAAGATTTTGACCCTGTGACCCATTTTTGACATTTTTACTGGATTAAAACTTGTGGGGAATCAAAAAGGAAAGGGCTAGACTAGCTCCTTAGAGATCTTAGCATATGGTACTTACCTGGTGAACATTGAGTAATCTCATTCCTTGATAGACATTCTCTTGTGCAAGGAGAGTCTAATTCATAATCTTCATCATAACTCAGATAAAACATTTCTCAAGTGAAAACACCATTTTAAATTTTAATTTTATTTCATTTGCTTTCTGAATGTTCATTTTATTTTCTGTGTATCTTGGTGCTTGAAAGAAGGAAGGGACGAGATAGCACTTTCTCTAATTTTAATGAACAATTTGGCCCATTTTTAATATTAAAAACTGTGGAAATTCTGATAATCCCTGGATCTACTGATATTTGAGACTTATAACTTATAACTAATTCTTCACTTTGTAGATGCCATTGAGGTAGGGTGGCCCTTTGAGATCTAGCAAGTGAGCAAGCCAGCATCATTTGGGTGATATCAGCAAACTAAAATGCACCTTCTTCTTATAATGATAAATCTCTTTTAATTTTTCTAGCTCTGGTAGCCCCGGGGTAAACTCTTGGAATACAGATTTGGCTACTTATGTAATAAGTAATTTGGATAATATATGGCTTGCTTATATAATCACTTTGGCTTTGAAAGGCCCAGGTAAATTATCAAGCCTGGAGCAACAGCGCCTGATCAGGATAAACAGTTCAAATCACCTGCTACTTTGCTTCCTGGCAAAGCAGCGAAAGAAAAGGAACTCAATTAAGAAGGAATGGCCAAATCATTTCACCTGTTTTCTATTTTTAGTTTTTAAATAGAGATGATGGATTAGATTAAATACTTTTTGGGCATCCTCAGGAAATTACCAACTCTGTCTTTCTGTTTCACTTCTAAGACAATTTGAACTGTTTTGAAGAACCAATATTTTACTGCTTCTGAAAGTCTCCTGATATATTCTGGTTTCAATTAAGACAATTTGTTTTTCAGTAGGTGAAGAATAATGCTTCAGTTCCTTCATTAGGCTGCTCATGTGATATTTCTTGTACAAAAATATGTGCCTTTGGCACATATGTTCAAGCAAAGTTTCCTTTGATTTTACTATCTCTGCAGTTCCCTTTCAGCTTGTCTCACCATTAACCCTCTGGCTACAATGAAGAAGGATTTACAGTTGCAGTGGAAAATTTCATGATTCAGAAGCATAGAGCTTGTGAAGACAATTACTCCCAGCCCCCATAATTTAGTTAGGGACTAAAGTTCCAAAGTGACTTATGCTGATAACATAATACCTTCCTAATATACTGATTAAAGCCTTTATTTTATTTTATTGTATTTATCTGTTCTTGTGATAGATGTGTATTGTAGATTCGATTTCTGAATTCTCTTGATTTCTTCCCCTGGTCCCTCCTAATTCATTGTCTATATTGTTGCTAGAGTGATAATTCCAGTTATTTAAGGTATAAACAAACCAAAATTAGTAGCCTAGACAGTGATCCTCTTATTATAATTATGGATTCTGAGTTAAGAATTCGGAGAAGGCGGCATAGTTGGAATATTCTGTCTTTGCTCCTCAGTGTCTGGAGCCTCTGCTGGGAATATTTGAGCAACCAGAGGTGACTTAAATGGCTAGAGGGTGGAATAGTCTGGAAGCTTCTTTACTCACTTGTCTGGTGACTTAGTAGGGACAACTAGACAGGAGAGCACATACCTATGATCTTTCAGGATGCTGCAATTGCAATCTTTACGTGAAGTTTGTCTCATTTCAGGGCTAGTATCCAAAGAAAAGCAGATGGAGGTTATGTGGCTATTTTTATTGCTTTCTGGGTTTCAGTGTTACTGTTGAGAAGTAGCATGACATTTTTTAAATCATATTTTTAAAATAAGCAGTGAGTTAATTGACTGGACTATGGGATATCTAGATAAATATTATTTCTGGATGTGTCTGTGAGGGTGTTTCTGGATGAGATTATCATTTGAATTAGTAAACTCAATAAAGTTGATAGCCCTCTCTTATGTAGGTATGCATCATCAAAGCTACTGAGATTCTGACCAAGATAAAAAAAGCTCACTACTTGAGCAGGGAACCTCATCTCATCTGTTACTGCCAATGAATTGGGATGTAGACTATTGGTTCCTCTAGTTCTTGGGCCTTTAAACTATTGGATTTTCTGCATCTCTAGTTTGCAGACTATAGGGCTTCTCAGCCTCCATAATTGCATGTCATTTTCTTATAATTATCTATCTACCATCTATCTAGCATCTACCTATCATTTTCTACTATTGGTTCCATTCCTCTAAAGAATCTTACTATTAACAGTAGTACATCTACATAATTCAAGAGTTAAGACTATATCAAAGTTATACACAGAATTCTCATTTTTACTTCTGTCCACTTGACTAGTTACCCTTATTGTCAATACTTAACCATTTTGATTAATGTCTTGTTTTTTGTTTTTTTTTCAGTACTGGGGATTGTACTCAGGGGCGTTCTACCTCCGAGCTATACCCCTAAGCCCTATTTTTTTATTCTTTATTTTGAAACCGAGTCTCACTAAGTTGCGGAGTGCCTCACTAGGTAGCTGAGGCTGGCTGCGAACCCGGATCCTCTGGTCTCAGCCTCCCGAATGCTGGGATTACAAGCGTGCACCACCACGCCCGGCAATTAATGTCTTGGTTAACCTTACTAGTTTTAATGCATTGCTAAGGAAATGCAAATGTACATTTATATTTTCCCCTTTCTTATACAGAGCACATTCTATCCATCATTCTTCACCTTTCTGTTTTCCTTAGGATGTAAATATATGCTGCAGTTCTTCTTTTTACATTAATACATTGATGTTGTCACACTTCTAATTTATAGCTAATGGTATTCTATTATTTGGATGTGCTTATTTAACTGGCTTTCTATTGTTGGACACTTGGGTGATTTCCAATAGTTTTGCTAATACAGATAATGCCACATGTAATTTCATACTTGTGCGGATATAGCTGAGTAGACTTGCTTGGGCAAAGAATAAATGTACCTCTGATTTTCATAGATATTGTCATATTTTTTTTCTCCATAGATTCTATAGATATTTTACAGTTTTTAGATTACCATGATCAGTTTACAGGGATAAGCTTTTTACTCTTTCCCCCATAGTCCTATAAACACACTGTCTTTTCCAACTTTTTTTTTTTTTGTGGATCTTAGAGATAAAAAAAATTATATCTGAGTGAAGTCTTAATTTTACTTCTCTTATTATGAATGATTTTAGGTGTCTTCATATAACCAAGGGTTATATATATTTCTTCTTTGTACCAACTACCTGACTATGTTGTTTGTCCATATTGTTGTTATTATATTTTCTGTTTCTTATGTTAACTTCATGTTCTGCTACATCACTAAATTCTGTTGTTTGTAATAGTTTTTTCAGTTGTTTATCATGTATTTTCTAAGAATTCAATAATATTTCTAAATATAGTTGAACATATTGCTTATTAGTTCTTATTTTGCCTTTTTATTTTCTTATCTAATTGCATGAGCTCATTTCACCAATGCCAGGTTAAATAGTAGTGGTTGGTGATGATACACAATTTTGTCTTGTCCCTAGTTTTAGTAGGACAGCCTCCTCTATTTTACAACAAACAGATTGTTGGTTTTTGTGCTGAGATAAATATGTATTGTAGTATGAGAAAATATTAATCAGTTTCTTTTTATAGAATATTTTAATAAAGAATAACTTAAAATTTTATCCTATGTCCTTTCAGCATCTATGAAGATTACAATTTGGTTATTATTTTCAGAACTAAACAATATAATGAGTTTCATTAATAGATTTCCTACTATTAAACTACCCTTGACTTTCTAAAACAAATCCCACTTTGTCACAATGTAATTTTTTTATTATGCTGATGAATTCAGTTAATATTTTATTTTGATTTTTGTATGATATTTAGAAATTGGTTTGGTAGTTTATTTCTTATTAGGTTTTGTTATATTTTTTTTCTTGCTTAAAAAAAGCACTGAAAATTTTCCTTATATTTTTATTTGAAACACTTTAAATAGCATTAGAATTATCTGTTCTTCAAAACTTTGTTATAATTCCCATGTGAATTTCTGAGATTTTGCTTTAGGTAGATCTCTCATACCCTTTATTTGTTGATTTTAATCTCATTCCATTCTTATTTCTTACCTTTTGTATGTAATGATTTTTTCCCCCCACCAAAATCCTTTACAATTTTAGCCTTTTAGAAAGAATCTCACAACTTATAAAATAGAATGGCCCTCTATTTTGGAGATACATGACCTTTGGTTCTAGTATATTTTCTTATATAACTTCTTCAGCTAGTTTCTCTCCTTTATTTTTCATGTTTCTCCTTCTGAAACTCCGTTAAATTGTATGGACATGCTGAAAAGAGTCTAATTAATTTTCTAACTGCATATTTTTATTTCATCTTTTGGTTTTAATGGAGGGGGTCAATATTATTTCTTAAACTTTTCTTTGAGACTCTCTTGCTGAGTTGCCCTTGCTGGCCCTTTCTTTCTCAGCCTCCCAAGTAGCTGGGACTACAGGTGTGTGCCACTGTACCTGGCTCCTTCTACTAATTTCTTAGTTTATGCTACTTTATTTTTAATCGTTAAGACATTTTTCTGGCTATCTTTTTTTTTTCAAACCAGCATTTCTTCTTATCCTTTTATGTCTTTGAGAATAATCAAAATAATCCATCAATGTTTTCTTCTCCCTGCATTATCTATGTCTTTTTTCAATCCCATTTTTGCATTTCTTTTGTTCATGTTTCTGTCTTTCTGTGGAGGCTTTCCTTACTATCTGGATATATATTCATATTTAAAAGTGAGAAACTAAACTGTTTATTAAAAGCTGTGTGTGAATGTTAACTGAGTTTGCTTCACTGTGAGGTGCTGAGGAAAGTCCTAGCTATGTCATTAGTAAACTCCCAAATATTATATTATGCTAGAGGTTTTTACTATTGTTTTGGGGAAAACTACCCTAGAGAAGAGAGCAACATAGTATACTGAGTTGCCAGGGTAAGTTTGATAGCCAGCATTAGTAGGAACCAAAGAGGGAAAAAAGGGTGAAGCTTTCTCATACAGGATGGTGAGACTGACTTAGTTTTCTAGGGGTTATGCTACTTTTGCAGTCAATATAACTGGTGTCTCAGATTCTAGGACCTCTTTGGTTCAGTTTTTTAAGTGTATGTTTTTCATCTTTCCATAGTGGGGAAAGCATGACCACAACTTGCCTGTGTGTAGAAGGAGATTGCATCCAGGGCTTTCTCCCTACACAGCTTTTCAATGTGTTGTAGTCAGACCCATGTCTTGCTCCTCAATTCTGTATGGTTTATCCAGCTTTTTAGTCTTCTTGAAGTTCTGTACCATGGAGTTATTTGCACTTGTTAGCTTTTCTCTTTGCAGGAAGTTAGGTTCCCATTTTTGATCCATAATAGGTATGACTCGCTCATCCACTTTCTATCTTCCAAAGTTTTACTAATATCTCTCATCAGTAGTCAGGCAGTCAATGAACTTACAGTCTTTTTGTCCTGTGGGGTTGTAACTTTATTTTTTTATAATTTTAGTGGCATTTTAAGAGAAAATGGGGTAAATTTTTGTTATATATACCTCATATAACAGACAGCTATGTATTACCTTTAGAACTTAACCCATGGATTTTTCATTTTGAAAATCAATTGATCCTTTCAAATCTTTACACCTGCCTTTACTTTGAGGTCTAGGAAGGAAGGTTTTTAAATGAGTTTCATGATTTATAAATTTGGGAGCACAGGCCAAAGGAAAGAAAGCTTTAAAATGTCTTATAGGAGCTGCTTCTATTTATGGCAAATATGATAGATGGCCAGGAAGTCTATCAGTGCATGTTTAAATGGGCAACACCAAATCTCTCAAACATTAGAGCTTTACCTGAATGTGTCCTGTCATGAACAGTGCTCATTCTGTAATGAGTCAAATATTTCACCGTCTATTAAAAGGTATGACAAAAACTTCAGTGAGCTGTGAAATCCTTAAAAAATCTTAGGAACTTTCTGACTATAACTAATATTGACATTTGATGAATTGGGGAGCAGAGCATAGAAATCCACTCAAACTTATAGACTCAGGACTTCTCATCAAGTGTTTTTTTTTCCAATAGAAAAAATGAGCTCTGACATAAGATTTTTTTTTAATGGAATATTTCAAAATAAAGAAACATCAAAGCACATTTGAGACAATTGCCAGTCAGACTAAAACCCATCAAAGCTACTATGCCATGTCTACATTGGTAATTTATTTGATGAACATATTTTTAACAACCTTTTTACTTTCCAGTATGCAAGTCCTATCATTATTCAGTAAGTAAAAGCTATCAGTCACCTGGATCAAATGAAATCCTTGTCTCATTGCTATATTAAAACATGCCTCTGCTTTAAGTATTGCTTTGCAGTTATTAATATTCAGTGAATGGCATGAACTATATAAAAATTGACTCTGGAGATAGGAAAATGTCTCAGAATAAGTATGACCCTTCCATTACTACCATCCTCACACTACCCCTGTTGTGCTATGTGGCCTTGGTCAAGTAATACTCCCTGATTTTATACTACTCATCCACACAGAGGGAATTCCCTACTAAGATGCCTTATTTTTCTGAAAATAAGTACAATTTTCAATTAGAATTTATTTTAATTATCAGTTTTTAGAATGGGAATGAAAAACTGTGGCACATAAGTTAAAATGCCCCTTGTGATACCATCTGGAGCTCGTCCTATCTCCATAGTACCTTTGTTCACAACTCATGGAATCTAAAGAGGACTGCCTCAGTGCAATTTCAAGTGTCAACAATGATTTAAGGGAAGCAGTTCAAGCATTATTTCTTTTTATTACTGAGTGAAATTTCTTGTTGAGATTACCTGAGAATTAGGAGAGAAAACAATGAATCACTGATGAAGAAGAAATAAATCTTAAAGAGAATCCTAATAAAGCAACATTTATCATTATTTCTTCTTGATTTATCGAATCCGTCTAGATGAACATTAGCTTTTTCCTCAGTGTGAGTGATGTAGCTTTGAATCACATTCTTCTGTAACTATGCATGGTGAATAAAATTCAGATTTTTTATGATGAAATAGGACTATCAACATTTACAGTTTCCATCTCCCTATACTATACTTTGTTCAGATTTTAGATTGTGCCTGATGCTTGTATCAATATTTTAGTATGGTAAGTGGAGCAAATCAGGATTGTCCACTGGTTTGGTCATTTGTTTTCTTTAGATGATCTTTGTTTAGTTTTACTCTGTGTTTAGCAATGAGTTAAAAATCAGGACCATCCAGGTCTGTGGAAAAATTGTTTTTTCATCCATATTTGTCTGTGGTTTTCCCTTATCTTTTATTTGGACTTCTTTTGTAGCTCTTTTGTCACTTGGCCAGTTATCTAGAGCTCTTTCATCTAACGTGCTCTACTAAAGCAATTCAGGCTAATTTTCTGTAAATTTGATTTCAAAAAGTAATATTTACATATATTTGTGGGGTATAATGTGATGCTTTGATATATGTTTACAATGTAGAATGATTAAATCAGGCTTATTAACAAATCCATCATACCACATACTTTTTTTGTAGTGAAAACATTTAAAATCTACTTTTTTAGAAGTTTTGAAATGTGCAATGGGGTAATTTTTATAATAATTACCATTCTGTGTGAGAGTTCATGATCGTAGAATGTTATTTTATAAAATAATTTAATTTTCATCCTTTCCTTAATGTTAATTTCTTGCATTTAAAAGAGGATATTCCCTCTAATGATGGATTATTTGGAAATGAGGCAGCTAGGAGGAGGAGCTGTTCCTAAGTTCTTAAAGTGATCTTGCAATCATATTACATCAACTGTCGCTATTAAACTTGAAAATGCAAATTCTGAAGTTCCATGACAGATATGTGGAATCAGAATCTCATGATTTTTTTTAAAAAAGTTTTTTTTAAAGCTTATAAAGTAATTTTGATGATCAGCTTTGCCTGAGAACTAGTTGATATTAATACATATATATTTTCACTATCATAAAGGACACAGTTTAAAGAAAACTCTTTATTCTCGGCCATTCTTTCCTCACTCATTCTGAGTTGCTCCAGGATATGCTAACACATCTTGGCAACTTTTGTTCACATGGTCTACTCATTAATTCTTGTATTCATTTAACACATTTACTGAGCATATACTATGGGCAAAGCATGCTGCCGTACCTGACTTGAAAGAGCTCACAATTTAAGGAGAAATAACATTTGGACAGAGTTAAAGATAAGTTCTATAAAACAGCTAGATATAGAGTATATTCATTGTTTTATTAAACTTATTTTTATAACTTGGAATCTGTCTAAAAAAAGCTATGCTCATTATACTGAAAAGAGTGGGAGATATTATCTTGCATATAATATAGTCATAAAAGTAATACTTAAATTTCTTTTTACAACTTTAATTTTGTAAATAGTTTGGCATAAACTCATGAAATATATTTAAAAGCAATGTTTCTAGACGTACTACCTAATCAAATTTCACTTTTGATTTCTAAAATATGGTCATAGGGGGCATGTTTCAAACTGAATTACTCTGTGAAAGTATCCATAATCTTAGACAATCTCTGTAAAAATATCCAGTCTCAGATAAGGAATAATTTCCAAATATTAAGAACCAATATGTGAATAATTTTGATTTAATCTGAAATGTTTAGCAGAATATGAATGAGCTGGCCATAATTTTCTAGTAGGTAGATGATTTTCTTTTAAATAAAAGTTTTTGCAAGCAAAATCTTCCACATTTGGCAAGTTTTTCAAAGACAGACGGTCTACAGAATTGGAATTCAACTCTTTCAGATCCCATTCTTACCTAAAAAACTCAGATTGGAATATGATCACTGTTTTGTTAGAAACCATCCAGTTCATGTCAATTTTCAATGGAGATAATATTGCTTAGAAATTTGAGAAAAAAGATGGAGTAAAAAAGGTGTAGGAGGTAGGACAATTTTGGTAGTAGCTCTTTTCCAGAAAGTAGAGATAAATTATAAATGACAAGAATAAAGACAAAAAGTTTGGCTAAAATTTGAATGTACAAAAATATACCCAATTAAAATCTCCAATTAATTTAGCTTTCATCTTAATTATGTTGTGCATGGGCACTTGACAAATCAAGAAGAGAGGTTATTATATACTATGACAATCTTTTTTTTTTTTTTTTTTTTTTGAGGTACTGGGGATTGAACTCAGGGGCATTGTACCTCCGAGCTATACTCCCAGCCCTATTTTTTATTCTTTATTTTGAAACCAGGTCTCACTAAGTTGCGGAGTACCTCACTAAGCAGCTGAGGCTGGCCGCGAACCCGGATCCTCCGGTCTCAGCCTCCTGAATGCTGGGATTCAAGCGTGTGCCACCACGCCCCGGCTGACAATCTTTTTTTTTTTTTTTACTACTCTATTTTTCTTATGAATAAGTTGTATAGACTGCTATGGGAAATAAGGAAAATGTACTTTTCTTTCATTCACATCAGTATTCTACAGGTTGAAAAAAAAGAAAAAAGAAGAAAAAAATCAAGATTCAAATGAACATGCAAATTCACAAAAGTAGAATTGACCAACTTTACTATGGTTTCAAATACCCTGAATGTATTCAGATAGCCAGCAAGTGTCTACAAAGTGCATTTTAAGCTCTAATTATTATGGAATTAAAGTTATACATTATCCTACTTTTAGTAAACAGTTGGCAGATACTCGATTTGTGCTAGTAGTTATATTGAACTGATCTCAGTGTTCTGTTTTTCATAATAATAGTATGATCTATGGTTGCCCCTGATAATGTATATATGCATATTATCAGTTAGATTAAGTTCTGGTACCCATACACCTAAAAACAGCTACCTAGAATATTTTCTTCACACTTTTCACATTTTTATTTTCTGCTGCTTTTTGTGTGGGTGTGTGGTACTGGGCATTGGGTCTTGCTAGGGTGCTGAGAGTCTTGATAAGTTTCTGAGGCTGTTCTTGAAGCTGTGATCCTTCTGTCTCAGCTTTCTAAGTTCTAGGAAGTGACTAGGATGTGTGCCACCATGTTGGGCTTCTGATGCATTTTTTATTTACATGTATATTTATCTGGCCCTCTGTATTAGGCTACAACCTCCTATGCCAATCAACACAAATCCTTTTTTGAGTCTATATTGGAGTAAAAAATTCATAATCAAATAGAGACAATTATTTGTACAGAAATATAGATATACTTAATTTTTTTTCTTGATATATGTATAATAAGTAAAGAATAATATTTGTTTGCCAGTAACAAGAAAATGCAAATTGCTTTTTGATGATAATTAGTAAATGGGTAATTAGATATTACTCTCTGAAAATTAAGACTTGTGAAACTCTTAGCATACTTATGAAGTGTAAATATATTTTCACATACTAACAGTTAAAATCAAGATAATAGTATTTTTCCATAGGTATTAGAAACATTGCAATTATTTGGATGTGCAACCTAAATACCAGCAATTCCAGCATTTGCTGATTGCTTTTCTCTATTTTGAATAAGATTAAATATTGGATAGATAATTCACATTAATTAAATTCACCTAGTTTCAAAGACTAGGGTCAGAGAGGAAATCAAGATATAAGTTTAAGTTTACTTAGCTTTTAGTAGAGCAGAACCATGAAAACAAGGGCAGGAATAACAGAAATAATTTAAAAAATTTGGCCTTTTGTTTAAGAGATAATTGGACCACATTGCTTCTTCCCAAGGCTGACTGAAGAGTTTGCTATTTGTTTTTGAGTTCTGTGTTATCCACAAAAAAAAAAAAAAAAGGGTGTAGGAGGGGGATTTTTCTGGTTAAGCTGTGGTTCTCTTCTTGGTCTCACTGTGTTCTACATGTCCATTTGCTCATATTGAGACTGAATGACTAGAAAATTGGGCTTTAGGAAGAAATAAAGTGCATGCATAGAAAAATGACCAATTGGCGAATTCTATTCTGCTCTCTTCTCAATATGGGCAGAACTTAGGCTCTTTATAAGATTTTCAAAAACAATAGTATAATTTTTGTTTTAAATGCACGTGTTTCCATACCGTTAATACACATAGGCATAAAAGGGGATGCCAGTGTGATAATAGTATCTACTTCAATTTTCTCCTTAAAGACATTTGAATTTTTAGCTTTATTAATAGAATTACTGTGTGGCAATAATGAACATTATTTACTCTTAGAGACAACATTTATTATATATATATGTATGTGTGTACATGTGCATGTTTATATTACATATATACCTTATAAATATATATCATAATATGAATAAATATGTATACATACAACATTGTGTATGTGCACATACATAAATTTATGCAACATTGTGCATACATTGTCAGGCAGTTTTTCATTTAGTTTTTGCAATTCCTATAAGGGTAGCAAGTAGAAGTGTGAATAAATACTAAGTCCAATGTCTGTTAGTCTTAGAGCTCAAGCTGTCAGATTGATCTTTAAATTTCTTTGCATTTCTGTCTGCTCTACTTATACAAATTAAATAATTACTTGAAAAAAGAACTATCTAAATGTATACACAGAATTATATATCTAAATGTATTAACAGAATTATATATATAACAGAATGTGTGTTATGTGTATATACATACATATATATGTCACATGATAAATTTTCAGGGATGAAAACCTATAGTTTCACATATTCTTTAGAGTTTTTTTTTTTAGTACTGCAAATCAAACTCAGAGGTGTTCTACCTCTGAGCTGCATCCCCATCCCTTCTTATTTTTTATGTTAAAACAAAATCACTCTAAGTTGCTAAGGCTGGCCTCAAACTTGAAATCCTCCAGCCTCAGCCTCCCAAGTAGCTGAGATTACAGGCACACATCATTGTGCCTCTCTTAGTTTTCACACAGCTTTTAAATTTTTTGTATCTAAAAGTTAACTAAATTATAGGAAGAGAGAGGTACTCTGAAGGATTTGTGTTGTATATTTAAGAAAGTAGTCACAGAACTCTACCTCAGAACTGGAAATGAAGAGAAATTTGAGTTTCTCAAAGATTTTTGGGGTTATCATTGTGAGATAATTAAAAAATTGTCTAAAAATTTGATATGCTGATGTAGCATACGTTTGGGGGAAAAGGATTCTAAATTTAAAGAAGAAAAACTATATTGCCAAATGCAAAGAGTCTAGCTTTTACAAGCATTTTATTGTTAATACTATTATTTTACAAAATGCGTAGAAAGAAGAGTTATTATCTGTGTGAACAAATAATACATAATTACTTATGCAAAAAGTTCTCCTTGTTTCTATTCATTTAAAAATAGCAGAGAAAATCCAAGATGGCGACTGAGTGAACCGTCTTTTCACAAACGCCCTGATTTGGATCTAAATTTACCATATAAAGATCTTTTCAACAAAAGGAAAAAAGCGAAATTTGAACCACAAACAAATAAAGAAGATTAAGAAAGCAGAGCGGGGACAAGAAAAGACACCATCGCGGAGCGATCCGCACTCCGCGCTCCGGGCGGACCCCCGCCAGCCCGGCTCTGCCGGGGCAGGCAGCAGCCGGGCTCTGCACCGAGGAGGTAGGCTGTGGAAGGGCAGGACCAGGAGCCTTGGGGGCCACCCAGACGCTGGGAACGGCGGGCCCCGGGACACAGCACCCCTGGCACCCTGCGCCGCACCCAGGCGGAGATCAGAACCATGGGGCATACAGCTTGGGCACCCGCGGGTCTGGGATCTGTCCCGGTGCATCGCCTCAGCACGGAACTGCGACCGCCCAGAACCTGAAGTGGGACACAGCATCTTGGCGGAGGCCTGGGCCTGAGGCGGGAGCGGAGGGGCTGAGTCCAGGAGGGGCAGGATGAGTCAGCGGAAGCCGGCGGGCCGTGAAGTGGCGGCCCACCATCCCCCCTGCTAACCCTTCCCAACCAGCTACCTGCCATCCGGCCAGACTAGCACCAGCCTGCGCCCCTCAGCAACCCTGGAAAGTCCAGCAGGCAGGTCAGACTCCAGGGATGGAAAAGTGAGCCCGAAGCAGATCGGCCAGGAGCCCAGCCTCTTGACTAGGGGAAGAGAGGGAGTGCTTGAAGCCTGGGCGTGAACTTGGAGCGCCTGGGTGGAGACCGGGTGATTTGGGGGACCCAGCGTGTGGCTGCCAACACCCTAGCCGCCAGCGTCTCTCAACCATCCTCCTCTCAGCTAACCA
>PVLC010017947.1:0-32858 GCA_004027655.1 Graphiurus murinus
TATCTGCTAATGCATTTCCCTGTGCTATGGAGGAACCATCTCTCTGGTGTCCTCTGGTATGAATTACAGATACCTGGGCAGGTAGCCGCACTGCTTCTAGAAGGGAGAGGATTTCAGGACCATGCTTAATGGGAGAATCTTTCCCTGTTAAAAGTCCTTTTTCTCTCCAAATGGCAGCGTGTGTGTGAAGGACTAGAAATGCATACTTAGAATCTGTATATATATTAATTCGTTTGTCCTTCCCCAGTTTCAAAGCTCTCGTGAGGGCAATTATTTCAGCCTTTTGCACTGAGGTGTTCGGAGGAAGTGGCTTTGCCTCTATTACCTTCTGAAGGCTTACTATGGCATAGCCTGATTTTTGAATTCCCTCATTTACGAAACTGCTCCCATCAGTAAACCATTCTACATCAGGGTTAGTTAGAGGCTGGTCACCAAGATCAAGCCTACTAGCGTACACCTGTTCTATGGTTTCCACACAGGAGTGCATTAAATCACCCTTTTCCGGGATGGGAAGTAAAGTTGCTGGGTTTAAGGTTTTGCAGACCTTAGGAACGATTTCTGGAGACTCTAATAAGAGGGCTTGATATTTAGTTAGCCGTCCTCCAGTTAGCCATTTTTGTCCTTTAATATCAAGGACACTCTGAACCTGATGAGGAGTTTGGACTTCTAGTGGGTGTCCTAAGGTTAACTTGGAGGCTTCTGTCACGAGGAGCGCTGTGGCAGACACTGCGCGAAGACAGCTAGGCCATCCCTGTGCCACTGAGTCTAACTGTTTAAGTCCAAAATTGAGAATCCATATTTTGCAAAATCCAGCCATCCCCAGGCATGTCTTGAACCAATCGATATTCCCCATTTGGCTTTAACACCGGGAGAATAGGTGTGTTGCATGGGGAAGAGCTGGTTAGAGGGCTGGTCAGGGGGGGCCTTATTGAGCCTCGGGCAGCCTCAGTCTTCGAGGGCAGCCATCATGGGAGCAGATGGCCTCGCTTCCCTTCAGAGGTGAGGGCAATCTTGCTTCCAATGTTTCTCCTCTTTGCAGAGAGGGCATAACCCAGGTGGAGATGGACCCCACTTAGGGCAGTCCTTGATCCAATGCCCAGGCTCCTTGCAGTAGCGGCAGTTGCCAGGCCTCCAGTCCCTTTCCCTCTGTTTAGAGTGGGCCTTTCGGTAACTCTGAGGTGGCGGATGTCTATTGCCTAATGTTAGGGCAATTAGGTGGGAGAGTTCCTGTGTCTGCGATTGCCTCCTTTGGTCCATCATTTCAGCTTCCCTGTCTCTGTTATTGAAAACTCCGAAGGCCAAATCTAAAAGCATATTAATGGGAGTTTGAAGTCCCAGTCTCTGTTTTTGAAGTTTCCTTCTAATATCTGGGGTTGATTGGCTAATAAAATGAGTCCCCAATAATATTTGTCCTTCATATGAGTCTGGGTCAATATGAGTATATTTACGGAGGGTCTTAGTTAAACGTCCCAGAAACATAGCAGGATTTTCATTTGCTTCCTGGACTACACTTCTCATCTTATCATAATTAACACGCTTATTTATACATGCTTTCGTTCCTGCAATTAAACATGAGATCATCTGATTTTGTTTTCTAAGATCACTACTACCAGTCTGATAATTTCAGTTAGGGTTCTGACTAGGAACAGTGTCCTCTCCTAAAGGCTGTTCTGGATCTCGAGCATACACCTCATTACCATGTACTCTTGCAGCCTCCAGTATACGAATCCTCTCATCAGAAGTGCAGACAGTGGAAAGGATCACTTGAAGATCCATCCATGTGAGCTCAAACATAATAGCCAGGTTTTGAAACCCACTTATGAATCTATCAGGATCTTCTGAAAAATCGCCCAATTTTTCTTTACAATGAGCTAGTTCACTCATAGAAAAAGGAACATGTACTCTTAGTATACTCTTCCCCATTTGCCACCTCTCGAAGCGGACACATATTTGAAGGCTTAACGTTAGTTGGATGGTAATGTGCACCACTTCTGGTTGTGCCAGCAGGGCTGGCCTCCTCCAGAAGTGGAGGATAATTAGGATTATAGGGAGGTGGCCTGGCAGTATGAGTTACCGGAGGAGTCAATGAACCTGTAGAATTTAGCTCAGAGACCTTTGTGGGAGACTCTGGGGGAACTGTCAGTTCTGCAGCTGAATTCTTCTCAGAGACTTTTGCAGAAGACTCTGGAAGAGCTGTCAGTTCTGCAGCTGAATTCTTCCCAGAGACTTTTGCAGAAGACTCTGAGGGAGCTGCCGGTTCTGCAGCTGAATTCTTCTCAGAGACTTTTGCAGAAGACTCTGGGGGAGCTGCCGGTTCTGCAGTTGCAGCTGCAGATGGTGGAGGAGACCTATTTGGAGCGCTTAGTAATAGGTCTTCCATTGGGTCTGGCTCGTCTGTTACTGCATGAAAAGCCTCTACATGAGGAAACCTACAACCTTTACGCAACTTTGGGCTAAAGTATAAAGCCATAAAAACCCAAAGATATAACGCTTCTGTAAGCCTTCCTTTTTGCTGAAAATGCAAGTCAAACTGACTTAAAGTATCATAATCTAGGGTCCCATTTTCAGGCCATTTTAGTCCACCCTTTAATTTATATTGAGGCCAGAGTGTATTACAGAAATAGATAAGCCTCTCTTTTGATAAGTCCTCTATTTTAAGATAATCCCAATTATTTAGTATACACCCAAGGAGAGAGTCTTTGGGGATAGAGGTAAAATTACCCATGATCTTGTCAATCTCTATGTACCTCGAGGGATTCCTTTAGTAAATTCTGGAGAGAAAGAAAACAAAAGAAACTAAGGTTTTAACAAACAGACAAGATAAAACAGAAGAAATGATTTAAAATCAGATCAACATGTTTTTACTAAGCTGTACAGCTATCTGAGTTCCTGTCCTCTGTAAACTTCCCATTGGGCTAGCGTCCCAGCCAATCAATGAGGTTACAGGCTGTTTCTTCTACCAGCTTCCTATTGGCCAAGCGTCCTTGTCAATAGAGCAGTAGGCGGGGCCTTCTGCAGGTCTGCCATGTTAGGCATCCCAAACATGCAGTTACAGGCGGAAGTAGAATGAACTCTTATTCATTCTCTCTTGGAACATATCTAACATCTATCGGATCTAGAATGAAATATTTCCGGAACACATTTAACATCTATCAGACTGGACTCTTGCCTCTATCCAGGTCCCTAAGCCCGCTCAGAGGTCCTTACTAAAAGGCAATACACAAACAAAAGAAGCACAACAAAAAAAACAAAAAAAACAAAACAAAACAAAAATTATTCTCCCTATATAACACGTAATCAAAATAAAAAATCCCCTTTATAACTTGCAAAGGTCTTTTCCGAAGATTTGAGGACATTTTCTAGATAAAACATAACTCGCAAAGGTCTTTTCCGAAGACTTGAGGACATTTTCTAGATAAAACAAAATCAGATGTTAACAAGTGATTAAAATAGCACATTTTAAATAGCCAGTTTCTATTTACAGTAGGCTTTTACTCTTAAACAATGTAAGCAAGGAAGGGTTTTTTAGGTAGAAGGGGAGAGAAAAGAGAAAAAAATTTTTTTTTCTCTTAGCTGTACCTGTTTAAAAGACATAGATCACATTTGCGTATTCTCTTTAAAACATTAATTGTAAGCATAGGAGGGAAGAAAATCAATACACTTTAGTTAAGCCAAGGACAAAAAAGAAAAAATCTGAGTGCTTCCCAGTACAGCACCATGTGGTCAAGGAACAAGCTGATGCAATCACCATCTTGGAAGTCACATGATTTTGCCTTTTAAAATTTTTTAAAAGCACCCCCCCAGCGGGGCGTGGTGGTGCACGCTTGTAATCCCAGCATTCGGGAGGCTGAGACTGGAGGATTCGGGTTCGCGGCCAGCCTCAGCTACCTAGTGAGGCACTCCTCAACTTAGTGAGACTCGGTTTCAAAATAAAGAATAAAAAATAGGGCTGGGGTTATAGCTCGGAGGTAGAATGCCCCTGAGTTCAATCCCCAGTACCGCAAAAAAAAAAAAAAAAAAAAAAGCGCCCCCCCAACACCACGTGGTCACCCAGCTTGGTGAGACCAAGTGATGCAATCGCCATCTTGGAAACCACGTGACACGATCGTCAGCATGGGGAAGACCAAGCTGATGCAATCACCATAAGCCACGGGGTCAGCCCTTTAAAAAATTCCTAAGAGCGCCCCCCTTCGTCACCACGTGGTCACCCAGCTTATCTAGAGCAATGAGGAAAATAAAACAATTTTGGAACTAACATTCATCGCAGAGAGGCTTCATTTTTAAAAGCAAATATTTAATTGCAAACATAGGAGGGGAAAAGAAAATCAAAATTAGTCAGAAATATAGCAAACGAAACAAAAAAACAATCCAAAAAAATGTTCTCCCCATACCATGCTTTTGGGCAGGTTAGTGGGAAAAGTAAAACGAAAAAGAACCAAAAAACCAGAACTGCGACAAAACAACTTTCGGCTTAAGGCAGTGGGACGAAAAAGGCCAAAAATGGAAGCAGCAGTCAGCCATTTTAGGGAAACGGGTAAAGAGGTGAATTTCTCAGGGAAAAAAATTTCGGGGAAGAGAGAAAGGAGAAAGGGAACGAATTTTGGGGTCCCATTTGCTGGCGGTTGACTTTTAACAACCCCAGCATGGGTTTTTTTCGCTCACTGGCTACGTCTCCATTAGCCTGCGTGGCCCGCGCGCCCTGAGGTGGCCTGCGAGGCCCGGGGTGGCCCGTGGCCCGCGCCCTGAGGCTGCCCGCGTGGCCCTGGCGGCCCACAGCCCGTGCAGCCCTGGGGCCACCCATGGCGGCCCATGTGGCCTTGGGCAGCGTGGCTCTTCGCAGTCCAGAAACAACTGCCAGGTAGAAGTAACTGAGTGGCTTGGATCCTTCTGGAGGATCGAATTTACCACTCTACTCCCTAACTCATGCATCTCTGTTTTCCCCTGAGGTTCCCAGCTGTTCCCACTCATGCATAGCACAACTAGCAAGAATACGAAACTTTTAAGCATTTTCGTAAAGAAAAACAACTTACTTCCTGCCGGATGTTGTCCAAATCTCCTATTGCTGGCTCGCCAAATGTTATGGGGTACGGTGATTCCCCAAATCGTAGGTCCTTGGTATTAGTGAAAAAAGGAATTTTAACATGTACCAGTCAGAAACATCAGGCAGGGTTTATTTCAGGAACTCAGGGGGAAACCGGGAGAAAAGGGAAGGGAAGGTATGGAGCAGGAAAGCGGGAGGGCAAAACCCACGCGGATCAGGGAGGTGAGTCGGTGTCCAAGAGGAAGTGGGCATCTTGCGACTTGACATTTATCCCAGAAGGATGGGCATGGGAAAGGGTTTGGCTCCTCCTCTTCCTCAGATTCAGGTGGGTGAATAGGTGGTCAGATAGGCCCGGAAATTGTAGGTGGGGGCAGGACTTCCGGAGATTAGGATGTGGAACTCAGGTGAGGCAGGGCTTCCGGAGATTAGAGTGTGGGCCTCAGGTTAGGCAGACTTCCTAAGAAAAAGAAAACTTCCAAGGGGTGGAGTTAGCTTACCTCTCCAGATTTTAAAAAACTATATTTTAAAAACTATATTTTCCTGGATAAAAACTATATTTTCCTGGATCCTCCCAATACCATCCTCCTACCTAACTTTTCGCTTCCTAATCCACCTCATCAGTACCATGAGTTCTTGTCTCTGTGGAAGGTACCTCGAAATGCTGTCTGGCTAGGATGAGGAGTTCAGGAGTCGCTCACTCCACCTCTGGTTGGTGGGGATGCAGAGGGTTGTTGTACATTTCTTTCTTAGTAGATCACACACCAGTGGCCGGCTCAATGGTGGCTTCTGCTCAGCGGTGTGGCCCTGCAGCCACGAAGACAGGCTTCTTTGCTCTCTCTGGTCGGCCTTCTGGATTCTGCTCAGCTGAATTCCAGTTTTCACAGCATTTTTCACCCTTTTGTTGCTTTTTTCTTCTGTCAAAAATCTACTTCCACAGCTGATTTGAATTGAGCTCACAGTGCCTCTTGAGACGTGTCTCACTCTGTCGCCATCTTCCCGGAAGTTCACTAAATTCTTAAAAGGAATAAACAAGGAAAATAATGATAGAAGTCCTCCACGATGCTATAAATGTAATTTAGCCAGACATATGCAATATTAATGTCTACTAATAAAAAATCCTGCCCCCCCTACTGGAGGTGGAGGACAATAACTCCCACCTTCTTTGTGTCCAAGATGCTATAAAGGATTTCATTGGAAAAAGGATTGCAGATCTCTATTTACAAAAGATGGGATTCTTCTGCCTCCCCTTCAATCACAAGAATAGGAATCAAAAAAGGGGTTAAGGGGCCAATCCCAGGCTCGACCACAAAAAATGGGGCTACAATCAAGCAAGAGCTCCAGAGAATTATCTGGTAGCTCAATTTCCAACTTGGCCAGAGCAACTTCGGGAAGTGCAGGACTAGATCTTTGCAGTAATGAGACTATTATTTTAATCCCTGATATGGAAACTACTTTAGTAAGTACAGGAATATTTGGACTTTTGCCTAATGGGACTATGGGATTAATATTAGGAAGAAGCTCTGAAACTCTGCAGGGACTACAAATTGCCCCCAGAGCTATTGATTCAGATTTTACTGGAGAAATAAAAATCATGTTACTCCCTCCAAATAAAACTATACAAATATGGAAAGGACAGAGAATAGCTCAATTGTTACTAATTCCTTTAGTACAGACAGCAAATAAAAGTATTAAAAAAGAAAGGAAAGCAAAAGGGTTTGGTTCCAGTGATGTCATTGCTTGGGTATAAAAGGTAAATGAAAATAGACCCACGAGGACTATATTAGTAGAAGGAAAAAAGATAACAGGATTTTTGGATACTGGAGCAGATGTCTCCTGTATTGCAGGGAAGGATTGTCCCTCTGATTGGATTACTCAACAAATCCCTTCGACTTTAAGGGGAATAGGCATGGCTTCAAAAATTGCAAAAAGTGCCTCTAATATTACATTGGAAGACAGGAAAAAAGCAGTGAATGTTTCAACCATATGTACTTCCTTCCCCCCCTTTTACTTTATGGGGAAGAGACATTCTTACAAATATGACTGCTATAACATCTGATGATGATGTAGATTCCTTATCTCCTTTTTTGTAGGGGCCACTGTAGTATATGCAGACCCTATAGTATGGAAGTCAGATGACACTGTATGGGTAGAGCAGTGGCCCCTCACTAATGAAAAGAGGTCTGCAGCAGAGCAATTAGTTCAAGAACAATTATAAAAAGGTCATATAGAACCTTCAACTACCCCATAGAATACCCCAATATTTGTTATTAAAAAGAAGTCTAGTAAATAGAGACTGTACAAGACCTTAGAGCTATTAATAAACCATGGAGACCATGTAGACTTTACAACCTGGATTACCTTCCCCTGTTGGTAGATAAAAAATTATTGCTTTTTTACTATTCCTTTAGCTCCACAAGACAGAAAACAATTTGTTTTTAGTCTACCCTGACCAATTTTTCAAAGACCTTATCAAAGATATCAATGGAAAGTGTTGCCTCAGGGCATGAAAAACAGTCCTACCTTATGTCAAAAATATGTTGATATGTCTTTTATAACTACTAGGAATAAATTTCTCCCAGTTTATATGGTTCATATGGATGATATTCTTTTGGCCAATAGTGATACCAATGTTCTTAATCGATGCTTACAATCATTAATAAAAAACCTCAATCAATATCGTCTTATAGTAGCTCCTGAAAAAATTCAAACAGAGTCACCAATTAATTATCTGGGAAGGATTATAAAATCTCCCACTGTTACTAATCAGAAGGTCTAAATCAGGCATGACCAACTTAACATCTTAAATGATTTTCAAAAGGTATTAGGAGATAATAACTAGATTAGATCAATATTAAAATTATCCACTCATCAATTAAAACCTCACTTTGATATTTTAAAAGGAGACTCTGATCCTTCATCTCACCAATTAACAGACAAAGTTATTCAAATATTAAAAGAGTTAGAAGAAGCTATTAATGAACACTGGGTTACCAGAATAAATTATAATTTCAAGTGGGATTTAATTGTTCTAAAAACTGCTTATACTCCTACTGGATGCCTGTGGCAAGACACACCTTTAGAGCAGATACATTTATCCTCCACTCCAAAAAGAATTAATATCTCCTATCCCACTTTAATCACTATGATAATACAAAAAAGCAGAGAGAGAAGTAAGGAATTGTTTGGTAGTGATTCTCATGATATAATTATTCCTTATAATAAACAGCAGTTAGAGTTTCTGCTTTGTAATTCTGAGGAATGTGTTATTTCTTTACAAAATTTTACTGGACAGATTAGTCTTCATTTACCTAGTAGCCTACTTTTACATTTTTTCTCTCAACATGAATTTATTTTTCCTAAAAATATCAGCGAAAAACCTTTAGTAAATTCTGTGACCCTATTTACAGATGACTCCTCTAATGTCAAAGCAAGTATAATGAAAGGCTCAGGCCAACCTATTATTCTCCAAACTAAGGAAACTTCTGCCCAAAGCACTGAGTTAGTGGCAGTCATACATGCTTTTACCATTACCCCTGAGCCTTTCAATCTCTTTTCAGATTCTAAATATATAACAACATTATTTCCAGCTATTGAAAATTCATCTATATCTAACTCATCTGATAGCCATACTTTAAAAAAAGATTACAGCAGCTAATTAGGAATAGAATTCATCCTTACTTTATTGGACATATAAGGGGACATAGTAATCTTCCTGGTCTGCTTGCTGCAGGAAATGCCTTAGTGGATAAAGTTACTAAAGTTATAGGCACTGTATTAGAAGCTAAAGAAAGTCATGAAATACATCATCAAAATGCTAAAACATTACAAATGCTGTATTACTTAACTAGAAAACAGGCACGACAAATGGTGCAGGATTGCCCCCCGTGTGTAATTCACATTCCCTCATTGACTATGGGAGTCAATCCTAGGGGGCTTAAGCCTAATTCGTTATGGCAAATGGATGTGACACATATTCCTTCTTTTGGACAAGTGTCCTTTGTCCACATATCTGTGGATATGTTTTCCCATGTAATTTTTGCCATTGCTCTTACTGGAGAAGTATATAAAGATGTCATGCAACATTTTTTTGCTGCTTTTGTGTATATGGGTATTCCCAATCAATGTAAAACAGATAATTCTCCTGCTTATACTTCTTCTAGCTTTAAAAATCTTTGTTATACTTTAGGAATTAAATATTCCACTGGAATCCCTTCTAATCCCCAAGGGCAAGCTATAGTTGAAAGGGCACATCAAACATTAAAAATTCAAATAGGAAAACTATCTAATTCAGATTTAAAATATGCCTCTCCACATGCTCTTCTTTCTCATGCCCTTTTTGTTATCAATCATCTAAATAAAAATGCAGAAGGCATTACAGCCATGCAAAGACACTCTGATTTACAAATAAAGCCTTTTCAAACCATGGTAAAATGGAGAGACCTAATGATAAGCAAATGGAAAGTGCCTGATTTATTGCTAACTGGGGGGTGAGAATATGCTTGTATTTTTCCACAGGACACGTACGCTCCTCTGTGGATTCCTGATAGACTCATCAGGCATGTCTCATCACCGAAGCAATCCTCTTCCCCTGTGGCCATATCCCCAGATCTCCTGGACCCAGGATGAGATGCTCAGTGCTCAGATGTCTAATCTCAATCTTTATCATTACAGCTTGCCTTTCCTGCCCTTATTTATATTACAGTGTGTATTAACTAACTATACTATACCAAGAAACTATGTAACTCTTATAGTTGTCCACCAACCTCCCTTTGTTATGTTGCCTGTAAACTTAACTGAACCCTGGTATGATGACACAGGAGTACAGCTATTTAAACAAATTATCAATCTTATTCATCCAAAAAGATGTGTAGCTGCTCTAATTTTAGGAATTACTGCCTTAATCTCTATTATTACTTCTTTAGCTGTTTCAACTACTGCCTTAGTCACCAATATTAATACTGCTCATCATGTTAATTCATTGTCACATAATGTTACGCTAGCTTTAGCTGCACAATAAATCATAGATAGAAAACTAGAAACTCATATCTTGCCTTAGAAGAAGCAGTGCTGTATTTAGGATATCAGGTAACTAAATTGTCCACTAGATGCCATGCAAAGTACAAATGTATCTGTGTCACTCCCTTGCTTTATAATGATACTCAGCACTCTTGGTCACAGGTGCAGAATCATTTATTAGGAATCTGGCACAACCTAAGACAGGATCCTTGGGTGCCAACTCCCTGGAGTTTAAAGATAACAGTGTGTCCAAAGATGGGTAAGATCCCTTGAAAGACAGGGACAACCTAAGACAGGAACACTGTGCTCGAGGACTCCTGAGTGTAGGGACCGCTCATGTCATGTGGCATTCGGAACTCATAGGCTCTGACCTTTCTTGGTCAAATATGACCCCTCTGACCTAGGGAAGCCAATGGGTGGGTCAAGGAAAAGCCTACCTCCCTCTCTCACAGCTACAGGTGACAAGATCTGCTCCCGTTGGCTCCTCCTCCCCAGCTTCACCTCCCTACCTGACCTTCCCATATATTCTAGTGTGTGTTCGAATAAAGCTGAGTTCCTGCGGCACTGCCTGACTACTGACTGGACTCCCGGCTCAGTGCTGTATTTTTGGGAGGCTTCCCCGACTCCCCAGGGTGGTGGGCCTGGCTGTGACACTCTCCTTCTCACTCAGCCCCAGTAACCAAGTGGCTGGCTCACTTCGTTCTGCCATGTGTTGCGTGGAACGCAACACCTGAGGACTTAAAACAAAGAAGGGGGAATTGTAGGGGCAGCCCATGTCATGTGGCATTTGGCACATACGGGCTCTGACCTTTTTTTGAACAAATGGGCCCTAACTGGTGGTTCCAGGAAGGGACGGCAGCAGCCATTAATCTTTTACCATCTACCTTCCCCAGAAACTAGTGATGAGATCTGTTCCCATTGGCTCCCGCCCTGGTTTTGCTTCCTTATCAAGACTCCCTATATAAACTGTTGCTTGTTCAAATAAAGCTAAGATTCTTCAGCGCCTGATCACTGACAAGACTCCCAGCTCAGTGTGGTTTCTTCGGGGCTACCTCGACTCCTTGGAGAGGTGGTCCAGGCTGTCGACACTAGAAATGCTCCCTCTCACTCAGGCCCTGGCAGGTGAAGGCAGCTAGTCCGCTTGGTCTACCCCATGTTGCATAGGATGCAACATATATCTGCCTTTCTTTCTAGTTTCTAAACATCTTCCAGATTTGTTATTATTATTATTAATTGGTGTATTGTTTTGGGTTGTTTTTTTTTTTTCTGGTACCGGGGATTGAACTCAGGGGAATTCTACCTCCGAGCTACACCCCCAGACCTATTTTTTATTCTTTATTTTGAAACCGAGTCTCACTAAGTTGCAGAGTGCCTCACTAGGTAGCTGAGGCTGGCCGCGAACCCAGATCCTCCGGTCTCAGCCTCCCTAATGCTGGAATTACAAGCGTGCGCCACCACGCCCAGCAAATTGGTGCATTGTAATCATGCATCTTTGTTAGGTACAAGCTGATAAAGGCATATATACACACATTTCTCATTTAACCACTTCCCCAAATCCCACCCCACTCCATTGCCCTCCCTCCTTCTCGAGTTCAGTTTAGTGATTGACTTTTATATATTTGTGAGAGTACATCATGTGCATTAGGGTGTCCCCCCTCAATACCCTTCAGTTAAGTCAACTTCTTTGCTTATCTAGGGTTTCTCCTTTTTCATCTGGAGTCCCTCTTATGCCCCATCCTCGCCTTAGCATCCACATATTAGGGAGAGCATATGATTTTTTATTCTTTGTGACTGACTAATCTCACTTAACATAATGTTTTCCAGTTCCATCCATTTCCCTAAAAATAACATGATTTTGTTCTTCTTTATGGCTGAGTAAAATTCCATTGTGTACATATCCCATAGTTTTGTAATCCATTCATCTGCTGATGGACATCTTGGCTGCTTCCATAGTTTGGCTGTTGTGAATTGTGCATCTATAAACATAGATACAATGCATCGGTCTGATAGTTTGGTTTCCATTCTTTTGGGTAGATACCTAGAAGTGGTATTGCTGGATCATATGGTAGGTTCATTCCCATTTGTCAGAGGATCCTCCATACTGTTTTCCAAAGTGGTTGCACTAATTTGCAATTCCACCAACAATGTATTAGGGTTCCCACTTCTCCACACCCTCAACAGCATTTGTTGTTGTTTATGTTTTTTATGATTGCCATTCAGATTGGAGTTAGGTGAAATCTCAAAGTAGTTTTGATTTGCATCTCTCTGATTGCTAATGATGTTGAACATTTCCTCATACATTTATTGGCCATTTGTATTTCTTCTTTTGTGAGGTGTCTATTTAAAGCCTTTGCCCATTTTTTGATTGGGTTATTTGTTTCCTTAGCTGTGAGTTTCTTGAGTTCTCTGTATAGTCTAGATATTAGTCCTCTATCAGAAGAGTAGCTGGCAAAATTTTTCTCCCACTCTGTAGGCTCTCTGCTGAGGTTATTGATAGTTTCCTTTGTTGCACAGCTCTTCAGTTTAATGCAATCCCATGTATTGATCTTCCTTTGAGTTGTTTGTGCTTTGGGGGTCTTGTTGAGAAAGTTTTTACCTGTGCCTATGTGTTGTAGTGTTGCACTATGCCCTCTTCAAGTAGCTACAGGGCCTCTGGCCTGACTTCCAGGTCTTTGATCCACCTTGAGTTGACTCTTGTACAGGATGAGAATGTGTGGTTTATTTCCATTTTCCTGCATATGGTTAACCAGTTTTACCCACACCATTTGTTAAATTGTATATTTTTGGCTCATTTGTCAAAAATCAGTTGACTGTAAGCACGTGTGTCTGTTTCTGGATCTTCTATTCTGCTCCATGATGTTTTTATTACTGTGGCCTCGTAGTAGAGTTTGAAGTCAGGTATTGTGATACCTCCTGCATAGTTCTTGTTGATAAGAACTACTTTGGCTATTCTGGGCTTTTTGTTGTTCCAGATGAATGTAAGGACTGTTTTTCTATGTCTGTGAGGAGTGGCTTTGGTAATTTCATGGATATTGCATTGAATCTGTAGATCACTTCTGGGAGGATGGCCATTTTGATGATATTTATTTTGCCTATCCAAGATATTTCCATCTTGTAAGGTTTTCATTAATTTCTTTTTTCAACTTTGTATACTTTACTTATAGAAGTCTTTTACCTCCTTCATTAGGTTTATCCCTAAGTATTTTATTTTTCATGGTGCGATTGTGAGTGGAATTATTTTTTTGATTTCTTTTTCTGTGGATTTTTATACACTTTTTCTGAAATGATATGACTATACATTTAAAATTTCTTCTCCATTAATAAGAATCATATTCAGAGTACCCTTTTCCACATTTAAATGAGTCTATCCTCCTTATCCTTTTTTATTTAAGTATTACTAAATATACAATCAACTTTGTATAACAATGATTATTATAATAAAATTTCAAAACTCATGATTCTTAAAGTAGAGAGATATTTTCTTAGTTCACTGCTGCATCTCCAGTATCCTTTATCAAAAATCAATTTGCTATAGGTATGTGAATTTTTTTCCGTATCTTCTATTCTGTTCCATTAGTCTGTGTCTGTTTTTGTGCCAATATCATGCTATTTTTAGCTCTGTGGTATAATTGGAAGTCAGGAATTGTGGTGCCTCCTGCATGGTTCTTATTGCTGACAATTGCTTTGTCTTCTAGATCTTTTGCTTCTCCATATGAAACTTATTCCTTTTTCTAAGTCTGTGAAAATGGCATTGGTATTTTAATAAGAATTTCATTGACTCTGTAGATGACTTTTGATACAATGGCCATTTTGATATTTATTCTGCCTATTCTATAGCAAGGGAGACCTTTCTGTCTTCTAAGATTTTCAATTTTTTTTTACTATTTTATAATTTTTATTGTGGTATTTTACCTCCTTGGTTAGATTTATTTCTCAGTATTTTATTGGTTTTGAGGCTATTGTGAATGAAACATTAGATTTTTAGCAGGCTAAGACAGTATTAGTGCATTGAAAAGTATTAAGTTTAGCTGAAATATATTCAATGAATCCTAAATAAAAATATTTATTACCTTCATGGATCTGAGAATCAATACTGTTAAAATAGAATTTTTTTTCTGATTTGTAGATTTAATGTAATGCCACTCCAAAATCCCCCAAAAATGTTTTTGAAGAAATCTGCATCATGATTCTAGTATTTTTATGACAATACAAGTAATATAGAATAGCTAAAATAATCATTTAGAGGAACTGAAAGACGTACTTTTCTTTAAAACTTACTAAGAAACTACATATTATGATTAGATATAGAATGGCCTTTTGAATAGTTCATAAATTGGTGTTTGGATCTGATGTAATTGAATCATGAGAGTAGTAATCCCAGAAGTAGATAAATCCATTGTAAGGATTTACCTAGGTGGTACCTGTAAGCCAAGCTGGTAAGGTATGGCTGGAGGTGGGTCCCTGGGAGTGCAGCCTTGGGGATTATGTAGTATTCCTCCTCCCCCCACTCACTCTTGCATCAGGCCTCCATGACATGAACACAGTCCATGTGCTCTCGCTCTACCATGTTCTGAGATCCATGGTCCCCAGCTTCACATGGACTGAAGCTGAAACCGTAAGAAAATAAATCTTCCTTCCTTTAAGTTATGTGGTCAAATCTTTAGATTATGACTACAAAAATGGTGATGGTGCAGTACAGTAATCAAGGGAGTATTCATATAGGGATATAAAAAGAGAACAATAGGATAGCATAGAAAGTTCAGAAATGGATTCACACATATATGATAATTGATCTTCAACAAAGGTGCAAGGTTATATAATGGAAAAGAATAGTATGGAATAATTGTATTTCCATTTTGAAAACAGTTAACCTTGATCCTTACACCATACAATGCACAAAATTTTACTATATGTGCATCATAGTCCTAAGACCATGGATTAAATTACAAAATGCCTACAAAACACAGTATTAAGTCTGTATGATGTTTACATAGGCTAATATTTCCTCAGAATTAAAAAGTGCAGATCATAAAGAAAAAAGTTATTAGTTAGATTTCATCATTAAGAAATCATTATTAAAAATGAAAAGATAAAGAATAGCAAAAATCATATTGCATATATATGACAGATCTATACAAACTACATAAATAGATCCTATAATTTAATACTAAGAATACAACCAAATCAACAAAGTGGATAAAATTCAAACATTTTTTTAAAAGAAGTTACACAAAAGTATGTTCAGTGTCATTAGTCATCAGGTAAATGCAAATTAAACACAATGAAATATATTTACTATGCACTAACTAGAATGACCAAAATTAATGTCTATCAATAGTAAGTATTGATGAGGATTTGGGATAAGCAGAGCTCTCATACTTTGCTGGTAAGAATGTAGAAGAGCAGCCAGGCATGATGGCATATGCTTGTAATCCCAGCATTCTGGAGGCTGAGACCAGAGGATCTGGGTTCGTGGCCAGCCTCAGCTACCTAGTGAGACACTCTGCAACTTTATATATATATATAAAGTTTAGTTTGTTTCCATATCTTGGTTATTCTTAATAATGCTACAATGAATGTGAGAGGGCAGGTATCTCTTTAAGATACTGATTTCAATTAGTTTGAATATATCTAGAAGTATTTCTGGATAATATGGTAGTTCTATTTTGAAGAACCTCTATAATGTTGTTTTATACTGAATATACCAAATAACTTTACCTGTTAATGAACATGGTATACTGCTAAGCAATAACGTGTACTTAAACCCTGTTAAAATCAATTTATTGAGGTTTAATTTGCATAAATACAACATAGACATTTAAAGTATACATTTAGATAATTTTTGACAAGTTTATATAGCATGGACATCATCAGCCCAATCAAAAAAATCTGTCATTTTAAGAGTTACCTTATACCTCTTCGGATTCAATCTTCCTACATCTGCCCTCTCTCTTTGGTTAGATATTATTTTTCTAAGTAAATAGGATATATAACTGCAGCATTACCTTAACCAATTGGGGCTTGGAGCAAGGCTCAGCCTGCTAAATAAGGGACGGGTGACATTTCTCACTTTACATTATTTTATTCTGGAAATTTGGGCTTTGTTTCCACATTAAAAAAGTTTCTTTAAGAGGCTCAGGATCCTGTCATCAGGAGAACAAAGGCCTAGGCCTGGCTCAGAGGTATCCATTAACTCTACAAATACCAGTAGCTGAGTCAAGAAAACTTAGGTTTCTTATCATAAGACAGAAGGAAGCTTCAAGACAGAAAGCTTGCCAAACTTTCCGCTTACCTAAAAACTTATTAACTCACTACCTTTAGCTGCCTGAACAAATAGGAAAGATTTATCTAATGAATAGTTCCTCTTTGCTTTTAACCTTTACCCCTGCTCCTCCTTTGCTGCTTCTGCTCTCTACTAAAAGAATAATTCATTTACACTTTTGTATTTTTTCCGTTGCTCCCCTAATCTTAGCAAACACTATAGGAAATAGCCTTTCTAGTTAAAGATGTACCGACTTAATTCCAGGAAAAACAAGGCTGTAAAAATTCTTTTTGTATACCTTGTTGTAATGAGCATAAATATCACTCATGAGATGAATTAAAACAGATGCGTCTTAACATACATGTTGTGTAAGCGTACTCTCACTCGCTCTCGACCTCGACTCGATCCCCACCTAATGAGGGACCCCTGGGCTCTACCGCTACTTTGAGGGCTGGCCCCCGGCATATAACATGTACTCTTTGTATCTAATTCAAGTCACTTGGCATAAAATTTTATGTTGATTTATGTTGTTTTGTGTTTCAATAGTTGTTTTTTTTTTAAGTTTCAGAGTACAATTTCAGCTTATGAATATAAGACAATATGTCCACTTTCATTTTGATGGAAATTTGACATATTTACAGTTTTGGGCCATGTGGGGACTGTGAGAACATGGTGTGTTTGGCTCCCTTGCCTCTCTGTCTGTTACATAAAAAATAACTAGTCATGTCCTTGGAGATTCCATGTTGCCCAGACTCTGGGCCCCAACATGATGTCATCTTTTTTCTGCTTTGGTATATAAACTGGACAGGGACTATCCACTGCATGCAAGCCCCTTGCAGAAGTCTCTTGTAGAGATCTATTGTATTCAGCTGGACACCACAGAGTACTGGAGGCCTAGGCCTCCTATGTCATCCTGACACAGCTGAAATAGAACTGTGTCTCACTCACATTGAGTGCCTCACTTCTTTTATGAATGGACCAGATCAAACATGCAACTTCCCACCCTTGGTGGTTTGCACAACAGGCCATGACAGATAACACTGCTATGAAAATGTGAGTGTAAGTCTTTGTTTGAACATAGGTTCCATTCATTTCATTAAGTACCTGGAAAGGGGCTGCTGAGTCTTACATGGCAGCTGTATAAGAAACTATATAAGAAACTGCTCAAAGTTTTTCAAAGTGGTTGTGCTCTTCTATATTCTTGTATTTATTTTTTGTGGTACTGAGGATTGAACTCAGGGGCATTCTACCTCTGAGCCATACCCCCAGCCCTATTTTTTATTCTTTATTTTGAAACAGGGTCTCACTAAGTTGCACACTGAAACAAAATAAAACTAAATACATCAGCTATTGAGCATAACATAAGAACATAGAGTGATGTTTTTGTGTGGGAAGGGGATATACATAGATTTTATTGGGTAAATACTCCCAGTAAAAAATACAGAAGCATTTTGCTCCTTACCACATTTTATTTAAAACACCTATACCTTTTAAAATAGACAGTGTGTTTGTGTTTGTGTGTGTGTGTGTGTGTGTGTGTATTTGTGTGGTGGGGGATACTGGGAGTGAATCCAAGGGCATATCCAAATCCCTGAGATATGCCCCCTAGTCTGGTTTTATTATTATTATTATAATATATATATATACATATATATGCGCATATATATGTATATATATATATTTTTTTTTTTTTTTTGCGGTACTGGGGATTGAACTCAGGGTTGTTCTACCTCCGAGCTACACTCCCAGCCCTATTTTTTATTCTTTATTTTGAAACCAAGTCTCACTAAGTTGCGGAGTGCCTCACTATGTAGCTGAGGCTGGCCACGAACCCGGATCCTCCAGTCTCAGCCTCCTGAATGCTGGGATTACAAGCATGCACCACCATGCCCGGCTGGTTTTATTATTTTAATTTTTATTTTGAAACAGGATCTCACTAAGTTGTTTAGGCTGGCCTCAAAACTACAATACTCCCAAAAAGTTTATTTTTTTTTTTTTGGTGCTGATAATTGAACTCAGGGCTTTTCTACCTCTGAGATGCACCTTAAGCCCTATTTTATTTTTATTTGGAAACAGGTTTCACTAAGGTACTGAGGCTGGCCTCAAAACTGCAATCCTCCTGTCTCATCCTCCCAAATACTGGGATTACAAGTGTGTGCCACCATTCCCAGGTGAATATACTATTTTTGAAAGCAACTTGAGGTTCACAGAAAAATTAACAAAGAGTGTATATTTCTCATATATATATGGGAGCCAGTGGTATATGGCTCACAATATCCCACACCAGCATAGTACATCGTTACATCATTACAACCAATGAACCAATATTCACACATTATTATCACCCAAAGTCCATAGTATACAAGGATTCACTCTTGTTTTCATACGTTCTATGGGTTTTGACATGTACTCACCATTAGAGTGTCATACAGAATAGTTTCACTGTCCAAAACACCTATAGGATGGTCTACTCTTTCATCCTTACCTTAATCCTCTGACTCCTTCCTGTATACTACTGACTTTTTACTGCCTTCATAATTCTGGGTTATCCAGAAAGTAATATAGTTAGAATCATACATTATGAAACCTTTACAAATTGGCAATTTTCATTTATAATATGCATTTAGGGCTGGGAGTGGTGATTAACGCTTGTAATCCCAGCATTCGGGAGGCCGAGACCGGAGGATCTGGGTTCCAGGCCAGCCTCAGCTACCTAGTGAGACACTGCAACTTAGCGAGACCCGGTTTCAAAAATAAAGAATAAAAAATGGGGCTGGGGTGTAGCTCGGAGGTAGAATGCTCCTGAGTTCAATCCCTAGTACCGCAAAAAAAAAAAAAAATGCATTTAGGATTCCCCCAGGTCTTCTTGAACTTTAACAGCTCATTTCTTTTTAGCACCAAAGAATTTTCCATTTTTAATTATCCTTTTACCTAATTGAAGAATATTTTGGTTGTTTCTAAGTTTTAGCTATTATAAATAAATCTGTTATAAACATCCAAGTGCAGGTGTTTGTGTGGATACAAATTTTCAGATTATTTGGGTAAATGCAATTTCTGAAAAATATGATAAAGGTATACTTTGATTTTTTGTCTTAAGGTCTTCTCTACTTTTTTTCTGAATTTTCCCTTGATGAGTACATATTGTTTCACAACTAAAAAGTTTTTATTAGATCAATTCCTTTAAGAGACATGTTAAAAAAAAAAAAGCAAGATGTAGCACAGTTTTCTTTTGTCCCCTATGTCCCTAATGTATATAGATCATTCCATATTTTTCTCATAAATATTAGATTGAATGAACATTCTAAATCAAGTGAATTATAGGGAAAGGTAAGACATCTATCCTAAGAATACTTTGGGAAACCAGAGTATTTCTCTCTAATTACTCCAGCAAATTACACCTCTGTTTATGTTATTTCAAGTGTCACTTTTCTCAGAGGGTTCCCTAGAATGGTTTATTTATAATGTACTTATACCATGCTTTGTTATGACATATTTTTTGAAATTAAGAGTGTTGCCTGACCACTATTTTATCCAATTAATATTTATAACCTAGTATGTCCATTTCTTTCAGATTCAGATTCCAGCATCTGCTTAATGATCTGATTCATGTCTTTGTTCATTTAGCTCCAAAAGGCTTGCTGGAATATCTATGCATGAGAAAAGAATGGTGTCATTAGATTCCCACATTTTTGAGAAAAAAAGAAATACAGATTGTTTCAAACAGAAACAAAGAGAACAGGACATGAGGCCATTTGCCAGGCTGCTATTAATAACTTCAAATCCAAACCACTATATCTTTAATTCTTAAAGGAGTAATACATCAAATCACTAGCTCCAAAGACATCAAATCAGTGTCAATAAATATTTATGGGACAACAACTATTTACAAAATGCTGCAGATAATTTATTTTAAAATATTTTGTTCTTGTCCTTACAATATTTTCAACTTATAAAGAAGGTATACTTTATAATTGAAAAACACAAGTCTGGGACAATCACACATGCTTTGGACAGAAAAACATCTTTATTCAATTTATTTATTAATTTTTGGTACTAGGGATTGAAACCAGAGGCATTCTATCTTCAAGCTTTACCCCTAGTCATTTTTTATTTTTTGTTTTGAAACAGTGTCTCTCTAGTTGCTGAGGCTGATCTCAAACATGTTACCTGGCAAAATGATGATGATGATGATGATGATGATGATGATGATGATGATGACGACGCAACGACAACGACGACGACGACGATAATAATAACATGCAATCCTCCTGTCTCTACTTTACAAGTACTGGGATTACAAGTTTGTGCAATCATACCTGGCCAGGAAACAACGTAATAGGCTTTTCCACTTCTAGCTGCACAAATTTTATTTGAGATTTGTATTGTAACTTTAATCTTTCAACAATCATCTTTCTTATGAAATGATAGAAAACAATGCAAATTCTTTTTTAAGCAAATAAGAGCTCATTTTCTGTCTGTATGTCTATTTTTTAAA
Organism: Graphiurus murinus; assembly: GCA_004027655.1. Taxonomy (NCBI): domain Eukaryota; kingdom Metazoa; phylum Chordata; class Mammalia; order Rodentia; family Gliridae; genus Graphiurus; species Graphiurus murinus. Next base: position 20,815 of record PVLC010017947.1, read on the forward strand.
GGTTGGTAAGAATAAGGGCCATACCATAGACCACAGGGCAAAAGGAGGGAATGAATCATGAACCAGTTATATGCAGGACCTGGAATCATGGCACTTCTAATATGAAAATACCCTTTTATGTGAGAATCTAGATAGAGTCTTTGGAAATTAATATTTCTTTACCTGCATAGTATTTCAATTTACTAGCCATATAATGTTCAAGGAAGCTGTCAATAAAATATCTTAGAAATAAGACTGTCTAATATTTTGTTCCTTTGAGTTTTTTAGATGGCCCTTTTTCATCTCATCCTGAGCAGTAATCTCATGTGTCATACTCTACTCAATTTGAGGTTATTGATATTGAATATATTTTCAAATGACTCATCCTTAAGGATGTGCAGCTCTCAGCTTAAGTTAAGGATGTTACTAAGTTACTGAAATAACAGTTGACCCAAGTTAGACTATGAGATCTGCAGCTTCTCAGTAGGTTTATGTGTAACTATCTCAAATATTCCCATTTTTCTACTATCTCCAAGCATCTGTTCAACTATGTCCCTTATACATATTTATACGTATCTCATTAAAACATCTCACTATAGATGTCTTTAGTAATGTAATCTCATTTCTTTGTTTTCCTCCCTAATCTACTTCATCACTATTCATACCATACAAACTGGTTGGGAAGGTTCCTGAGTCCTTCTTCCTAACACAAAGTCAATACTAATTACACGATCAATTTAAGACAGAGATACTAAAGTTATACCTAAAAGAAATCATATAGCTTGCTTTTTCCTCAAACAGGTTACTTGGCAAAATTATAATGATGATGATGATGATAGTAGCAGTAGTAGTAATAACACTTTTTGCAATATATATTGCAAAGAAGATAGAGCCTATACTTTTACCAAGCACAATTGGTCTCTAATAACATGAGTTAACCATAAACACAGTAGTGAAAATTTTTATTTCCTTTATATTTCTATTCCTATGAAACAGTACCATCAAAATTGCATTTTATGAATAAATTTGTTCTAACTTCCACTCTGAGAAAGTAACTGTAATAATAAAATGAATTTAAAAAGAACCAAAAAACATTTTATAGAAATATATATTTAGAGCCGGGCGTGGTTGTGCACGCTTGTAATCCCAGCATTTGGGAGGCTGAGACCAGAGGATCCGGGTTCATGGCCAGCCTCAGCTATCTAGTGAGGCACTCTGCAACTTAGTGAGACTCGATTTCAAAATAAAGAATAAAAAATAGGGCTGGGGTGTAGCTCAGAGGTAGAATGCCCCTGAGTTCAGTCCCCAGTACTGCAAAAAAACAAAACAAACAAACAAAAAAGAAATATATATTTAGTATTGTGGTATAAAAAAGTGTGGTTTCCAACTCATAATCCTAGGTTCTGCTGAAAGGCATAGAAAAAAAATAACTAACGTATCCAGTTCCACATTCTTAGCTATAAAAGAGAGATAATAATACCACAAAAGTTGTTTTCGGGATCCATTAGCCTGATCGGGTAAAATTCCATATCACTATCAATAAAAATTGTCTAACTTATTTGGAAATACATAAATTGGTCAGCAGGGTGATATAAAATCATTATATTTTAGTTTCCTTGATACCATATGAATCTAGAATATGAAGATTAAAGATTTAAATGTAAAAAATAATGTTAATGTTGTTATTTTGTCCATTCCTCCATTCTTTATGATTATGCTAATGCTAAAAAACTTGAGATAAAATTAGAGATTCCTCACCATATCTTCTTAAACTCTCTCTAAGAAATTAATTTGTTCCATATTTAGAATTTGGAGATATTGTTCCATATTTAGGATTTAGCAAGAAAGGCATGTATTGACAGGAACTTTTCTAAGAGGAATCCCAAGAATTAAAAGTTATTCACCATTATAGTATTCTCTCCAACTTCTGTATAAGGAGACTATCTGCTAATACATATTGTATTGTCGTGAATGGTGGTTAGTGGTGGTTTTGACAATACTCTGTGATGTGTATTTTACTCAAAACACCTATATTTCCAAAACAGCCCCAGACTGCAATGTTACCAGATTCCTTTACTTTCCTCTTTTAAGACCTTTAAGATTATTTTAAATTGTCTATTTTTTATTTTAAAATAGGCCAATTGGAAAAGAATCTCTAATAAAAATTTCTCTCCAATAATCTCTAAATGAATGATATGTTTGTTATGTAAAAACAAGGTCAATTGGAATCCATTAGAATGTGCCATGTGGTATTTTCAAATAGAGTATCTTAATAAGATAATTTTAACCCTATAAATACAATTAATTATATCAGAAAACACAATATAAGTATTGATTTTCTCCTACATGGTACCACATTTCATTTTCATAAAGGTAACCATGAAGGCAAATGATAGTATAGTTACCAATTGCTGCATAAAAAATACTCTACATGGAAGGTTAGAATTATCTGACCTGTTCTTCCTCTAATGCTGCCATGATTCCAAGCTGCTCAGGCTTCCACCTCTAAACTTCAGTGTTCCACCTAGTCCAGCCTATGAATCCTCCTCATACTTATTCTTCCTCCAGATTAGATGCTGGTAAGTGTTCTTATTTCTAAATTTCCATTTTCTCCCTTTTGCAAGCAAAAGGCAAAAGAAAGTGACAATTTATGCTGATAAATTGGTTTTGCTACCAAAACTAGAAGGAATTTCTAAATGATTTCTTAGTTTACTTTGGTTCAACGCATTTTTCTTCATTTTGCAAAATTAAATTTCTGACACTATACCATATCTGGTTCAATTATCATAGAAATAAAATTGACACAAAATCAGAAGCATGCAGGTCTCTAGATGGTTCCTGTAACTTACTTTGTAAAATAATAATTTAAAAGTGGATGTTTCTGCTAACAGCCATAATTGCCAAGGCCCAAAATGTCAGAGGCTAATTTTAGCTAAATTATACTAAAATTTATGTCTTGAATTTTGGAGTCATAATTCACTGAAACTTCAACAGCATATGTTCTGCAAGTCAGTATTTTTAGAAACTCTGAGGTATCATTTTAAAAGTATACATTATATTAACTAATAAACCCCATGTTTATTTCTGTATGATGTTTATTTTTTATTTGAAGTATGATCATGTCTAACAACTTTAAAAACCTAAAAACTGGTGATTAAATTATTTCTAAGCTTGCTAAAATATTTTTATATCCAAAGATAATATTTCTTAAAATGTTGTTGTTATGATGATCATAATAAAAGTTAATCATTAATATATTTAAGAATCTATCAGAAATCTAAAATTAATCTTTAATATCATGAAAATAATTATTTCTAAAACTCAAGATCCTTCTTTCAATATCCCTGGAGATAAACAATGAAGACTTTCCCAAGCTTTCTTGTTCATAAAAATTTCATGATGTGCCGAATAAAAATTACATATGTTACTGACTTTTCTCTGACCCATCGAATCAAAACTCCAGAAGAAAGTTTAGAAGGCTGTATTTTTATCAGGAAGCCCAAGTTGTTTTATGCTAGAGCAGGTTTGAAAAATAGACTTAATCTTTACCTAAATACTTCTATCACAATCCTATTATTATTCACTCATAAAGGCTTTTAAAGAAACCTAAGTGTTTATAACTACATTGTTGAGTTGAACCAAAATTTTTCTCCCTATTTCTCCCTCGTAAGAAACATCCTGAATATATCTGAAATTTTTGCCATAGAGAACTGCTTCAAGTACTGAAGAGGACTTCCTTGCCTCCTCCAATGTCTTGAAATAGTCCTATTCTCAGATAGAAAATCTCCAGTTTCCTCTAACATTCTATACACAATATGACTCCCAGAACCTTCACCATACTAATGTACCACTCTTTTTCCTCTAGCCAATGGCCAAGAATGTCCTTGGATAAGTCCTTACTCCAAACTAAACCAAGACTCCATGAGGTTCTTATAAAAAGGAGGACACCATAGTCCATGTGACAATCTGAAGTCTTATTAAGTTTGTGAAACACTTTTTGACTTAGGTGAACTTGTAGTCAGTTTAAAAACCACTGCCTTCTGAGCCTCTCCTAATTTAAAGATCTCTGCTTTCAGAATCTCTCATAATTCAAAGACTATACTTCTGAACCTCTTCTAACACACTATCACCTCTCCTGCCCTGGCATTACTTGCCTGATTAATTTCTTGGAAGCAAGGGCTTTATATTGAGTTTTATGAAATGTTATTCTGTGAACATTCCTCACTTATCCCAGTAGTGCAGAATGCTAGTATGTGTCAAGAAAACAAATGAAGTAGATGTCAAAGGGACCCATGAGGCTGCATAACCCAACTTTACTGTCATGGCCTAGCCCAAATTCTAAGAACAAAATTTGATCAAGGCACTTCTGAGTCTTAGACTCAGTGGCTTTCCTATTGTAAAAGTCTCCTCCATGACCAAAATAAGATAAGCTTTCAATCTATGAGAAAAACCAATAATGACACTAATTTATTGACTATATGGAAAAAGCATGTTAAAATATACTTATATAAACTATTTCTTTTAATCTCCAAAGTAATCCCATAAGGGTGGTACAGCTATCACATGTTAAAACTAAAGAATGTAGAACTTTAAGAAGGTAAGACATTTATCTGAGCTCTGAAAAACAGATTTGGTGCATATACATACATCTAAAATCCAATTTCAAAAATCATATCCAAACACTAAGTTATACATCTATCTAACAGTAGTATATAAAAAAGAGAACACAGTTATGAATTGTGTCATTGAATGACAACAAAGCTTTGAAAGTAGCTTTTGTTGATTCCCCATCAATACTCTACTCAGATTTAATATCACCTTTCTTATATTTTAGGCAAATATGAAATTCAGGTTGGATGTTCCTCAGTATCTCTGGAGTCAAGTGTATGTCTCCATCTTAGCAGTTTTCCCACTTCATTAATATAATTGCCTATATTGGTATTTTCTCCTGCTGGTGTTTTCTCCTATAGACTATGAGTTTCTTGAGATATGAGACTTTCACTCCTGTAACCACAGCCCCTATCACACGACACAAGGAAGATATTCAAGAAATATGTATTTGTCAAATGAATATATAAATATATGTCTTTATTTGTTTTTGAGATATATGCAAAAAAAAAACAAAATAAAATCTCTATTTGTAAAAAGGATGGGGAATCTTAGAGAATGAAATGACAGATTCCACCAAACAGAAGAAGTAAGATTGTCCAAATCACCTGATCATTTTAAACTTTCATTCTCATATATATCTAAATTTGAATACTCATAGGTATTCAAAGACTAAATAAAATCAACTTTTTAATTTCAAAGTTTAAACCCAGTAAGTTTTAAATATCCAAAAGTCACCCTTCTTTTTTAGTCAATGAGAAATAAAAACATGCTGAGAAAACACCATGCCAGAAGAGAGAGAGACATAGAAGACTGTCTTTGAAAGATGTCATGCTGCAAATTAAATGTTTACTTACACACCTTTATCCTTCACATGATACCTTGTCTTAAAAAGAGAACAAACTTTCACAGCTCCAGCAATCACAAGTGTAAATTTTGGCAAATTTTAACATTCAAATTTTATTTCTTTGGAAAAACAATGCAGCTATGACTGCTTGTGTCTTTTTCCTCTGCACAAAGTTTACAGAAAACTACTATTTTATCTTCTACTTATGAATTTCTTTAGTGTATTACAAGTTTCATTGTAGAGGTCGTTGACCTCTTTGGTTAGGTTTATTCCTAGGTATTTTGTTGGTTTTGAGGTTATTGTGAATGGAACTGTTTTTTGGGGCTGGGGATATAGCTCGGAGGTAGAATGCCCCTGAATTCAATCCCTAGTACCACAAAAAAAGAATCTTTGGACCTAAAGAACACTATAAATAAAATGGACCTAATAGACATATACAGAATATTTTAATGAGCAACAGCTGAAAACACATTATTCTCAGGTGTCCATGGAACTTTCTCCAAAATAAATCTCATCCTGGGCCACAAAGCAAGCACCAGCAAATTCAAACGATGTAATATGATTCCCTGCATATTTTCAGATCACAACAGAATGAAAGCAAAAATCAACAACAAGAAGACCAAAAGAAATTACACAAATACAGGGAGACAGAATGCTATATTCTTGAATGAGGACTGGATCAGAAGAGAAATAAGGCAAGAAATTTAAAAATTTTTATGGAATTAAACAAAAATAGCGACATGATGTACCAAAATCTATGGGACACTTTGAAGGCTGTGTTAAGAGAAAAATTTATAGCACTGAGTGCCCACATTAAAAAAAAAGTCACCAAATATATAACCTATGACACACCTCAAGGACCTAGAAAAACAGGAAGAGTCTAATCCAAAAGCCAGCAGAAGGTGGGAGATAATTAAAATCAGAACAGAAATCAGTGAAATAGAAAAAAATACAAAGGATTAACAAAACAAAAATCTGGCTCTTTGAAAAGATTAACAAGACTGACAAACCCCTAGCCAACCTAACCAAAACCTAAGCTATGAAAATCAGAGCTGAAAAAGAAGACATCACCAGAGACAGTTGGGAAATTTAGAGGATATTCAGAAACTAAAAATGTATATTCCAATAAACTAGAAAACATGGAAGAAATTGACAGATTTCTAGACACATATAACCTACCTAAATTGGACCAAGAGGATATATGAAAAAGAATATAGAAAATGTTAACCAACCAATAGAAGCAAAGAAATAGAAACAGTAATAAAAAAAAATCTGCCATTAAAGAAAATCCCAGGCCAGGCGTGGTGGTGCATGCTTGTAATCCCAGCATTCGGGAGGCTGAGACCGGAGGATCCGGGTTCGCAGCCAGCCTCAGCTACCTAGTGAGGTACTCCGCAACTTAGTGAGACTCAGTTTCAAAATAAAGAATAAAAAATAGGGCTGGGGGTATAGCTCGGAGGTAGAACATCCCTGAATTCAATCCCCAGTACCAAAAACAAAAAACAAAAACAGGACTGAGGTGTAGTTCGGAGGTAGAATGCGCCTGAGTTCAAGCCTTAGTACTGGTACTGAAGAAAAAAAAAAAGAAAATCCCAGGTCCAGAAGGATCTCCAGCTGAATTATACAAAACCTTTACAGAAGAACTAAACCCAATATACCTCACAAGTTATTATGTGAAATCAAAAGTGATGAAATTTTTCCAAACTCCTATGAGACCAGTATCAATTAATATCAAAATCAAATAAAGACACCCCAAGAAAAGAAAATTATAGATCAATGTCATTGATGAAAATAGATGCAAAAATTCTAAACAAAACACTAGCCATGTGCACCAAAAACCACATTGAGAAAAATGTACACCATGACCAAATTGGTTTCTTCCCAGGAAATCAATGCTGGTTCAATATATGTGAATCAATATATGTATCGTGACATAAATAGAACTAAAAACAAAAATGACATGATCATTTCAATAGGCACTGAAAAAGCATTTGAAAAAATCCAACACTCATGCATGTTAAAAACACTGCAGAAGCCAGGTGTGGTGGCACACACTTGTAATCCCTGTACTTGGGAGACTGTGACCAGAGGTTTGCGGCCAGCCTCAACTATTTAGTGAGGCCCTCTGCAACTGTGAGACCTTGTTTCAAAATAAAATGAGACCCTGTTTCAAAATAAAGATTAAAAAATAGAACTGGGGTGTAGCTAGGAGGTAGAATGCCCCTGGGTTCAATCCCCAGTACCACACACACACACACACACACACACACACACACACACACACACACATACACACGCACACACGCACACAAATACACTGCAGAAAATTGCAAAGAAGAACATACTTTAACAGCATTAAGGCAGTATACAATGAACCCAAGGCCAACATCATATTATATGGGGAAAAACTGCAGGAATTCCATTTAAAATCAGGAACAAAACAAGGATATCCACCATCACTACTCCTTTTCAATGTAGACCCCAAGAGTCTTGTCAGAGTTGAGAAGGATATCAAAGGAATTCAAATAGGCAAAAGAAGAATTAAAGTTATCTTTATTTGTAGATGACATGAGCCTATATCTAGAAGACCCAAAAAGCTCAACCAAAAGACTACTAGAGATGATTAACAAATTAAGCAAAGTAGCAGGATACAAAATCAACCTAAAAAAATCAGTAGCTTTTATATATGCCAACCATGAATCCACAGAGATAGAAATCCAGAAAACAATTTCTTTCACAATAACCTCAAAACCAACAAAATACCTAGGAATAAACCTAACCAAAGAGGTAAAAGACCTCTACAATGAAAATTGTAATACACTAAAGAAAGAAATTGAAGAAGATCTTGGAAGATGGAAAGATCTCCCTTGCTCTTGGATAGGCAAAATAAATATTGTCAAAATGGCTTTCTACCAAAAGTGATCCACAGAGTCAAGGCAATCTCTACCAAAATACCAGTCATTCTTCATAGAGATAGAAAAATCAGTCATAAATTCATATGGAGAAACAAAAGAACCAAAGTACCCAAAGCTATTCTCAGCAATAAAAACCAAGCAAGAGACTGCACAATTCCTGATTTCAAATTATACAACAGAGCTATAGCAATAAAAACACCATGATATTGGCACAAAAACAGGTACATAGACCAATGGAACAGAATAGAAGATACAGAAACAAATCCACAAACTGATAGCCAATTGATCTTCAACAAATGGTGTTGGGAAAGATGGTTATCTATTTGTAAAAAAAAAAAAATGGAACTAAAATCCATACCTCTCACCCTGCACAGGATCAATTTGAGATGGATCAAAGACCTGGAAGTTAAACCAGAGATGGTGAAGCTACTAAAGGAGGACATAGCTTCAACACTCCAACATATAGACAGAGGTAGAGACTTCCTCAACAAGACTCCCAAAGCTCAGAAAATTAAAAGAAGAATTAATAAATGGGATGGCACTAAACTAAAAAGTTTCTGCACATCAAAGGATACCATCAAGAGTCTAAAGAAAAAGTCCACAGAATGGGAGAAGATATTTTCCATTTTTTCCCTCTGACAGAGGACTAATATCTAGAATATATAAAGAACTTAAAAGACTTTACAGTAAAAAATGCATAACCCAGTCAAGAAATGTGCAACTGAATTGAATAGATACTTTGCAAAGGGAGATAAATAAATGGACAATATATACATGAAAAAATGTTCAACCACATTATCATTGAGGGAAATGCAAATAAAAACTACGCTGAGATTCCATCTAACTCCACTCAGAATTGAAATCATCAAAAAGGCAAATAACAATAAATGTTGGCAAGGATGTGAGGAAATAGGAACTTGTCTACACTGTTGGCAGGATTGCAAATTAGTTCAGTTGCTAAATTCTAATCAGCAATAAAGAAGAACAAAATTATGTCATTTGCAAGAAAATGGAAGGACTTAGAGAACATTGTTAATTGAGATTAGTCAATCACAGAAAGTGAAGCGTCATATGTTTTCTCTAATATGCACAAGCTAGGGAGAATAATGAATACCAATCTTTCTCAAATTCTTCCAAATATCTAAAAAGGAAATACTTCCAAACTCATTTTATGAGATCTAGATTGCAATGATACCAAAACCAGACTAAGATACTACAAAAAAGAAAACTACAGTTCAATATCCTTGACAGACATAAATGCAAAAAATCCTCAACAAAAAACTTAAAAATATTTAACACAAACATTTAAAGTATCATTCATGATGATTAGGTGAAATTTATCCTAGGGATGAAAAGATTATATGAAATATGTAAGTGAATGCTTGATTCAGAATATTAACAGAATAAAAAAAGCTATATTATCATTAGATAAAAATGCAAATGTTTTACAAAATTTAACATCCTTTCATGAGAACAATTTTCAACAAATTAGATACAGAAAGAATGCTCTTCAACACAATTAAGGCCATATGTTACAAACTCATGGCTAACATCATATGCACTGGTGAAAAGTTGAGGCTTTCTACTCTGAGACCAGTAACATAAAGAGAGTACCCATGTTCACCACTTGTGTTCAACATAGCACTGGATATTTTAGACTGAAAAATTAGGCAATAAAAAAGAAATAAATGCATCCAAATAAAAAAGAAAGAAGTAAAATTGCTTTTGTTTACTATCAACATGGTCTTACATATAAAAAGTACTAAAGAATCCATCAAAAAAATGTTAAAAATGATAAACAAATTCAGGAAAATTGCAATGTAAAAAACATAAAATCAACAGTGTTTCCACATACTTAATAACAAATTACCTGGAAAGAAATTAAAAAAAAACAATTCCACTTGCAATATGTTAAAAATAACTTTCCATAACATCAAGAAAAAAAGGCACATGTTCAAAAATTACTTGGCAAGGCGATTTTACTTTTTTACAAAGAAGGGTGCCCCAAATATACAAGAGAGAGCACACCCAAGGAAGAACCTGGTGGGTCTTATATGCTTAATGCAAAGCCCCTCCTGTGCTGACTCCTATTGGTGGAAGTTACAGCTTCACATTCTTCCTGGTCAGCTACAGGGGTAGTTGGGGGAGGGTCAGCACTTACAATCTCTTGAGATGCTAATTTTGTGAAGGAATCCAAGTATTACAAGATGGCAAATTACAAGATGGCGGTTAAAATCAAACTACTCCTCTGACAGAAATGATACAATTATATTCTCACAAATACTATAAAAAAATACTTGGAAGTAAATTCAACCAAAGAAGTTAAATATACTGAAAATGATAAAACATTTATAAAGGAATTGAAAATTACACAAATAACTGAACAGTAATCCTGCATTAGTCCAATTTCAGTAGTCTTCTTTGAGGTTGATAACTTGATCTTACTAGAAGATAATTTGTACAATTATTTCAGCTAGTTAAATGGGTTCTGGCTTGACAGAAAAATTTGAACAGGCATAAAGTCTTAAAATAAGAATTACATACTAGTCACCTTAGAGAAAAATTAAATAGCCTAAAACCAGAAAGAAATAACAGAGAATTGTCAAGGGCATCTCAAAATGATAATCATCTTTAAATGTGCACCAAAGTTTCTAAAGTAGTTTTGTAGGCCATGTTTATTTTTTCCTTAACTGGAGTGTTACCAGAGTTTTTTTTTTATGTATTTGTTTATTTATTTTAATTGTAATAATTCGTGCATTGTGAGCATACATCTTTGTTAGGTACAAATTGATAATGACATATGTGCACACATTTCTCATTTGACCCCTTCCCCAATTCCCACCCCGCTCACTCACCCTCCCTCCCTCTCAAGTTAAGTTCAGTGAGTGACCTTGATATAGTTGTATAAGTACATCATGTGACTTAGGATGTCCATCCCCTCCCCTGTCCATCCCCTTAGGTTAAATCAACTTCTTTGCTTATGGAGATCTTTCCTTTTTCATCTGGAGAACCCCTTATGCCCCATCTTCTCCCTAGCATCTGCATATTAGGGAACACATATGCTTCTTTACTCTTTGTGACTGGCTAATCTCACTTAACATAATGTTTTCCAGTTGCATCCATTTCCCTGTAAATAACATGATTTTGTTCTTCTTTGTGGCTGAGTAAAATTCCATTGTGTACATATCCCATAGTTTTGTAATCCATTCATCTGTTGATGGACATCTCGGCTGCTTCCATAGTTTGTCTATTGTGAATTGTGCAGCTATAAACATAGATACATATGCATCGGTCTGATAGTTTGTTTTCCATTCTTTTGGGTAGATACCCAGTAGTGGTATTGCTGGGTCATATTCATATGGTAGGTTCATTCCCATTTGTCTGAAGATCCTCCATACTGTTTTCCAAAGTGGTTGAATTACTTTGCAATCCCACCAACAATCCCACTTCTCCACACTCTCACCAGGAGGTGTTGTTGTTCATGTTTTTTATGATTACCATTCTGATTGGAGTTAGGTGAAATCTCAATGTAGTTTCGATTTGTATCTCTCTGATTGCCAATGATGTGGAACATTTCCTCATACATTTATTGGCCATTTGTATTTCTTCTTTTGTGAAGTGTCTATTTAGATCCTTTGCTCACTTTTTTTTTTTTTTTTTTTTTTTTTTTTTTTTTTTTTTTTTTTTTTTTTTTT
>PVLC010017948.1:0-32836 GCA_004027655.1 Graphiurus murinus
CACCCTTACTAGTATGTACAGGGAGGGAGAATGGGGTAGCAGGATAGGGTTAGGAGGGAAATAGATCAAGAGATGTTGCATGCATATATAAATATAAACATATCATTTTGAATCTCATTATGATGTATAATTTATATTGCACCAATAAAATTTTAAAGATAGAAATAAATCCTAATCCCCAGTATTAAGAGGTAGGGCCTTTAGTAGGTGATTAGGTCATGAAGGCATAACAGTCATGATTGGAATTAATGCCTTTGCAAAAGAGACCCTAGGGAGCTCTCTGAGCCCTCCTGCCATATGGGCACACAGCAAGAAAATGGCTGTTCATAAACCAGGAAGCTGGTTCTCACCAGGCACTAAATCTACCACCTTGATTTAGAATTTCTGGTTTTCAGAATTGTGAGAAATAAATGTTTGTTGTTAAATTTACACTGATGTGCAATCTCACCCCAGTTAGAATGTATCACCAACAAAGCAAAATAATAATAACAACAACAAAAGTAACAAATCCTGGTGATAATGTGGAGAAAAATAACTAATGCTATGTTGACACAAAAGGTATACTATAATTAGTATAGTCATTGTATATAGAACAGTATGGTGACCCCTAAAAAAATCTAAAAATAGATTTACACATGATCCAGTTGTCCATCAACAAATGCCCATCAACAAATGAAGTGATAACAAAAACATGCATATTTACGCAGTGGAGTATTATTTGAAAATGAAGAAGAATTATTTGAAGCAACATGGATGCAACTAGAGGATAGTATATTAAGGCATAGGGATACTAGTACTAAATAATCTGTTACATGTAGAATATAAAAAAGTAACCAACAAAAAACCTCAGTATATTAATGATTATAACAGTGGAAATATAATAGTGATTATCAAGGATACCTCTCTGTTTTTATGTCAACTGCCTTTAGCTGTTAACCAGACCTGCAAATTACCTCCACAGCAACATTTAGGTTAGTATTTGAACAATCAGATACCCTAGTCAAGTTGACACATAAACCATCAAAGACCTTAAAATCCTATCAGTATCTTTCACATGCTGACTGGTAGAAACTCAGCTTTCTTTTTCTATATGTTCTCAAAATCCCTACAGAGAAATTTACTGGAACATCTGAAATCCGGTTGTTCTAATCTCAGTGGCTTTTACTCTCCATGACACAGCTACCTTAAGATCTCTGGTATTTTCATGAAACCCCTGATCCTCTTCTCAGGCTGCCATTCCAGTGATGATACTGAATCTTTGATTTTTGAAATATCATGTCCCTACTATATATTCTGGATTCTCTTATCTCTGCCAGAACATTGGCAACTCTTGACCTGGTAGATGACCCTAACATTCATTTACATAGAATTTGAATCCTTTGTTGCTTCACTTTCATTGAGTTTTTGCCGATTTCTGTTAAACATTACTATGAGAGCAGTAACAAGTATGCCAGTGAATTCGCTGTATACCTCACATAACCCTCTTTGTCTCTAATCCTTACAGCAACACAATTTGAGTATGTATCTCCAATAATACTAGAGACACTCTATCTGGATGTCAACTCGATGGCATAAGAACCCCAAATTAACAGGATGTAGAATTGTGACTTTTTTCTCAGTTGGAAGCACTATTTGCTTAGGAACTTACTTTTCCAAATTTGCAGAACCCGGGTGCACAGGAATAATAAATTCTTCAGAATAGAAATTTTAGTTTTAATATTGAGGGACCAATCCCCCTTCAAACTTTGGTTCCTGGACCTACCTATGTGGTAGAGTGGGGAGACGTTACTATTTATTGGTACTGATTTAAAATACATTAGTCTCACTCTCCTGAGGCATCAATTCTCTAAGTTTGTTGTTCCAAGCATTTAGTGAAATGGGCATTCCATTAGCTTCTGCTGGGAATCATTTTGTTTTTCCAGAATTCTCATGAAATAGGCATCCCATTAGCATCCTCTGGGAGTCATTTTGGATCCATAAAGTAGATTGTCTCTTCCTCTACAGAAAGTGGAAAACCGAATGTGTTACCTGAAATTCTCTCCACTGAGCCTGTCACAAATGGAGGTTAAAATGTATCAGCTACCCACTGGATAGAGTCAATATATTTCAAACAAAGAGATGATTTATCCTCCTTGACAGATAATGATAGTTAACTTTCCATGAGATCATAGTTGTGATTTGAAATTGTAGTGTCCAGAAGTATGTGAAATATATTTCTGTTGTTTTAAGCCACCTGTTGTGTATTACTTTATTATGCTGGCAATAAGAAAATAACACAATCCCTTATTCATGGATTTAGGAACTATCTTATTCACTGATGTGTTGTACCACAAAATATCATCCTCAACCAAGAAACTCATTTTACAATGAAATGCAACAGTGGGCTCATGTTCATGGAATTCATTGGTCTTGACACATGTTCCACATAGCAGTATATTATCTAATGAAGGTGCAACTTTGGCCCCAGCTCAGGAGGATCATGGATGGTACTTTTGCAACCATGAGCCCAAATAAGCCTTTCCTCCTTTCTGTTGTTCGTGTGAGGTGTTTTGGTTACAGTGATGGAAAAGCAGACTAAAACAACATGCTCTCTCCCAAACCCAAAGGCATGTCAAATGTGATATCTTTTTTTTCATGGTAGGAAGTTAAAAGTACAGTTACTTATTGCTCACTTTATAGGAGATATCTGCAAATGCTTTACACAAAAACATTCCTAGAATATTTGAAACTTGACAACAAGATCCCAAAACCTTGTGGGTTCCATCTTTTACTCACTAGCACACAAGTCTTACTAAAGCAACTAGATGCTTTTAACCTCCTGTGTATGTGGTCCAATTACTCTAATATTTTCAATGTAATGAGTCCAAGTGTTTTTTTTTTTTTTTCTCTAGGATTTCAACATGGTCATAATTACTTTGAACTATACTATTACAGAGATTGAGAATGCTTACAGAGTTTTGAAGTAAGAGGTTCTCTCCTTACTTTTTAGATAAAGATGAATTGCTCCTGATTTTCTATACTAATTCAGATAGTGAACAAACAAAATGGAACTACTGTCTAGGCCAATAACTATACTCCAAGAGCCAGCAGCTGTGGTGATTTCCCTCAGTGAGGATCATCCGGCTCAGCAGCAGTGGTTGGTGATAATAATACTTTAGCATGATTATAGTGAATCTATTTCATTTTTGTACTAGCCAAATTGAAGAGTTAAATGAGAATGGGACAGGAATCATCTCCCTGCTTCTTTCCGTCCTTAGCAGTAACACTAATTTTTGCACTTTTCCTCAGGGATATGGTATTATTTTCTGTTCACTATTTAGCAGATAAATTTCAGGAGATATGTTTGGCTCTTACAACTATAATGACATTTACTTTATTGGTCAGGGAACCAATGTGAGGATGTTTCTAGCCGTTAATTATGATTATTTCAGGCATACAATTAGGAAGTAGGAAATAGCCATCAGAATGGGATCTTGCCCATTGTCCACTCTAGCACAGATATTGGCCAAGACTCTATTTGTCTCTTGAATTTGTGCCCATGGTGATCAGTGCTAAATTTGGGCCAATAACTAATAGCTCAGCAGTATGGTTATTTTTCTTTCTCACTTCATTGTCAACCTGCTAATTGGCAATGGGTTCTCTGGGAAGTGACTTGGAGAAAGAATTATAATATACAGTGTTTATATTTCAGGGTAATTCCTAAATAAAAGTAAACACTATTTGGATTTTGGATTGGATAAGAAGCTATGAATCCTCAATAGTGCTTTGAGTTGAGTTATTGCTATTGGAGAAAGAATAAGTCTGCTAAGACAGACCAAGTAATATTTTAGAAGGTTGACAATCTACTTCATTCCTAAGGTCCTTAGAAAAACATTAACCACAATCATAAATCCACATGGGTCAAAACACTTGCATTGCCATGCTGTATTTGTGGTTTATTGTGGCAATTGTGCTGACCTTATCTCTCAAAGTAAGCAGTGCCACCTGGCCTCTATGCTCCAGGACCTCATTGTTCTCATTAAGTGAGAGAGCTCAATTCTTTAGTAGCATCTCTGGCTTACAAATGATACACACGGCACAACTTCTTAGAGATACGAGCATTTACCACCAAAATATTCTATTGGTTTGGGAAAGAAAGTGTCTGTTAGTCCCTCCTATAGGTTTGTTAAGTGTGTAGCTGAGTAGGTCACACAAGAGATATACACCAGCATCCCTACCTCCCTATGATTTTAGTTTTCCTTCTCTGTAATAGAGAAGTCCCAACATCTCAACCTCAATATTACAGGTTACCAGTGAGTGCAAGTTTTAGCAAACACTAAGAGCTAATACCAAGAGTTTCAGTTGATGTACTATATCTAGAATCCTGATTGCCACATTGATAAATTCTTCTCAAAATAACCTCATGTAACCTTTTGTATACTTGATTGAAATTCTTCAGAATCTCTTTCTAAACATACATATCCTACCCCCACTTCCTGATGATAAGAATTGTCAAGGTCTGGACACTCCTTTTGTCTAAAACCTATCTTATACTTGCAAATACCCTGCAATTCTCCTTCTGGCCATGAAATCACTGAATTCTGATTGGAGTTAGCCTTGAGGAAAATAGGAATCTCCTTACAAGACAAATTATATTGATGAAGTCACTGAACATAGATTTTGTAGACAGGCTAGATGGATTGCTTCAACTACCAAAGACAATTCAAGAGGTTTTGAGAGTTCAAGGTAAGGATCTCATATTAAATTTCAGAGTTCTATTTTGTCCTAACAGCTACCCATTTTAACAAATATCTCCATAGTAAATATGTGGGTCCCTGGTTACAACAGAGTAGTATGCTGAGACTTGAGATGAGCTATTAACCTTAATTTTAACTTGACCTTCCTAAGCCCACTAAACGTATATATTTACTAATTTTGCAACTGTGCCTAGACCACCAGGTCATGTTCCTGACTATCAAATACATCTCTCTATATCTATATCTATATCTATATCTATATCTATATCTATATCTATATCTATATCTATATCCATATCCATATCTATCTCTATATCTATATAGATATAGAGATAGATATAGATATAAATATATAGATCTATCTATCTATCTATCTATCTATCTGAGATAAGAGATACATTTAAACTGATTAGTTTTCCCTCATGTCTTGAGTTGTACTAAGTTAATATTTTTGTTGTGTAAGCCCTCTAACAGATTGAGAAGCAGCCTGTAATCTTTATCACTATAATGATCAAATGATACAGATATGTACTCTGTACAAGACTGGCTCTCTACTGGTTAGCCCATCTCACTACCATCAAGTAAAGAAATTATCTGAGTTATAAAATAATGTGTAGGGAATCAATAGTGGAATTTAAGCCTGATGGGCTATTTCTTGAGGCTACTTCTGGTACCAATTTTTTTTTTATCATCCAAGACTCAGCAAGAGACAGAAGCGTATTGATAGAATTTTGAGCAGAATTTAATGAAAGTGCTCATTTGAAATGCGTGAGATTGAGCTTGGCCCAGTGGTACATGCCAAGCTCAAGTTCTTGGGAGGCTGAGGTAGGGGAATTACAGGTTAGAGGCCAGCGTGCATCACTTAGGAAGACCCTGTTTCAAAATAAAAGGGGCTTGGGATGTAGCTCTGAGGTAGAATGCTCCTGGGTGCAAGCCCCAGTACAAAAACAAAAACAGTGCTGTGTGCATGTATACCATTATCACTATAAACAACATTACGATGTGAGACTATAATGCATCAATAAAAGTATAAATTTAAAAATAAGTAAAATTAAAAAAAGATGTGTGGCATTGGATACATATAGGGAAGTGGAGGTATTAATAACTGGCAACATTGGGAAGGCATTATCATCCTGGAATGGAGGAACAATTCACCAAAGCCATACGAGAGCCAAAGCCTTAGAGGAGGCATTTGGCAAGGACTGAAGTCAGAGAGGTCACACTTGCTGCAGGAAGCCTAGCATTGAAGCAGGCCTTAGCAAGTCATTACAGCCCTGTTCTCTCTTTTGCCTCTTTTTTATTTCCTTCTGGGTTTCCCATTAGTTCAGATGATGTCCACAGAGGCAGCTATTCCAGCATACACAGAGCACAACAGAGAACGTGATTCCCTCTGCGCATGGAGGAAGGCAAGTGGAGAACAGTCAGTGTTGTGGTGGTAGGAAGATCTGCCTGTTCATTAGCAATGACTTCAAGGACAGTGTCCTATTGCTTTCCAAAATATGATTCCCTTTCAGTCCTGCTCCTGAGAGACTACATTTTTTTTCAGACTCATTGTATCACTATAACAATCCCTTTCCATATCACATCCCACTTTAGTATGTCAGAAATTCTTTCTATGGACCTCATGGTCTCTCAGGCAAATAAGAAAATATGGCTAGAAACTGGATTCGTGTCCTTAAGAATTCTGAGAGTGAAGGTGATTGTATATGGTTGTAGCATATGAAAGCCTCTTAGAGACTGAGCCCAGTGCCTCTGAGTCTGAGCCAAAATAACCTGTTAAAGTAGTGAAGCAAAAGAAAAGGTGAGCATTACTTGGAAGCAAAGTTAATTCATAATGTGATGTGGCAGCAGGAATGAAACAGACTGTTTTTTGAAGACCTAGATGAAGAATAATCACAGTCCTGAGTATGTCTTCCCACACAATGCAGTTACAATGCTGCAGGCAGACGCTTGGGGGAATAGTGGAAAGGAAACATGTGCAATTAACTAAAGAAACAAGACTTATTAGTTAAAAATATCCAAGTGAAATAGATCAATTGGCTTGATTCCATAGGTAGACAATGAATTTCTACCCCAAGAATTATAAAGAGTACAATATATTTAAGATACATATTAAATAATATGATAAAGATTATGGGAAAATATAGTTTGAGGATGAGAAAAATGACTAGAAGTGAGCCCTCCTATGTCAGTAATATAATCTTTTCCATAAGACACAGAAATTCAGAACTACATTAGTCCCCCTTATCTGGAATCACAGATAACGATGGTCAACCAGCATCACTGTGGCTCCATGAGCCTCCTCTAACGTGTTATCAGAAGGCCAGTAGTCACATGAGCTATATCTAAGTCATAGTGCAAATGTCATTCACCTCACTTCATCTCATCCTCTCGGGAAGGTATCATCTCACTTCAGCATAAGGATGTGAGTACAGTGTGGTAGGATATTTTAAAGTCTCGATGTATATAGCTCAGTGGTGGAGTCCTTGCCCACCATGCACAAGGTACTGGGTTTTATCTCAGGACCACATGCAATGAAAAAAAGACTCTCTCTCTCGTATGAACACTATACATATATCTATCTATCTATCTATCTATCTATCTATCTATCTATACATATATATTTAGAGAGGAGGCTATATCTATATAACTTTCATTACAATATATTATTATAATTCTTTATTTTGTCATTGGTTTTTGGAGTTATATTTTTGTACCTAATTTATGAATGAAACTGTATCATGCATATAGGAAAAAATAGTGCATATCAGATTTGGCATTCTCTGTGGCTTCAGGCATCTATTGGGGGTCTTGGAATGTATGTCGTTTGGATAAGGAGGTACTTCTCTATTTAGAATAA
Organism: Graphiurus murinus; assembly: GCA_004027655.1. Classification (NCBI taxonomy): domain Eukaryota; kingdom Metazoa; phylum Chordata; class Mammalia; order Rodentia; family Gliridae; genus Graphiurus; species Graphiurus murinus. Next base: position 7,597 of record PVLC010017948.1, read on the forward strand.
AATCAGTCATATGTGGACTGATTTTATTCTAAATAGAGAAGTACCTCCTTATGCGGAGGGGATCTTTGTTGTCATTTCAAGGATAACTTGTTTAGTCATAGTTGGGCATCTCTTTCTATGATGCATCCCTTAACTCTGTGAAGATGAAAATTCAACTGGTGATAGATTTGCAAATGAGGAAATAGGACTCTTTATTCTCTTGCCATTTCCCATAAGTAGAACAAATTTAGCTGTATTTTGCTGGAGGCAAGTTTGCTGAACTAGAATAACCTTTACATTGATTGCTATAGACATTCAGGTAAGATTGCAAAGCTTTTTTCATGGTGTTGCAGTTTTACACTGTGTAGGGTTTTGGTCATTGTGTCAGTCTACATTGCTTGCCTCAGACTATCTCTATCTGTATAGCTCCTTTAAATAAAAAATGGCCTTTACTCTACTTTTTGGATTTCTCATCGCTATGCTGTGGGGGAGGACATGGAAACTTTGAGGCTGGTTAAGAATTGAGTCTTGCTTCCTCTGCTTACTAGGTGAATGGCACTGGGCACACTTTTAGTTCCTTTTGAGCCTTGGTTTTATTTTCTGTAATATGGAATTATGAATGCTTATAGCTTATAGTAATGATTTGAAGATTAAGGGGAATAACATATAAAACATCTGACATGACTGGCATGTATGAAGATGCAATAAGTAGAAGCTCCTGCAATTCTTCTTCATTGTCTTCTTATTTCTCAATTAGGAAATCCATATGCCTTCCCCTTGGGGTGGAGTGGTGGTGCTTCCAAGAGAAGGAATGTTGGCAGGGCAGACACCTGTCTCTGTTGCCAGAGTTAGTCACCATTTACCTAAAGTGGCTTCTCCATTTCTACTGCTCAGAATAGACTGATTCAATACCCCCTGGAGACTCACTTCTTCCCTAATAAATGAAAAGTTTGAATCCGAAGTCAGGTAACATTTTGCCTTACAGCATTGTCTTAAATGGATTTTTCTTTCTTGCTTAAAAGGAAGTCAGGAAAGATTTATTATAAATGCTCTCAGGAGACTTCTTTCAAAATACTTCCTCTTAAAGAGGTAGTCACAAAAATTAATAGTGAGAGCTGCCACAGAGATTTGAAAAGTGACAGCAAAACCATTTTCTATATGTCTATTAATGAATTTTGGATGAGTTTAAATGTGCTAAAAATTAACCTACAATTTCTTGCTTGATTATAATAAACCCACATGTGAAGACATGGAAAAAATTCATTTTACTTTATAAAAAGAACCAATTACTAAAATAGGATATATTAGAAAGCTGATAAGCAAGCAAATTATATTTGCTTTATATTAAATCTTTAAGTTTAATATCTAATAAATAATTGCATCAGTTTTTGCTTAAATCACATTCATATATAACATTTGACTCAAATAGCAATTCTGAATTTAATTTAGATAACACACATAGTTTTTATTTTACTTTTTGACATTTTATGAATTTTTGCAAATAATCTTGATGTGGGGAGAATGGGGATAAAAATAAACATCATTAATTTTGCCTTTCCCATTGTATCTCTCTGTAGGCTCTGAGTGCTTTTTGGATTTTTTTAAGGAAGATAAAATCTTGTGGTTTTCAAGGTTGCTTCATCTTTACTTAAATTCTATCAATTGCTTAACATCCACTGAGAAGGGCTGTTATATGTCTAGAGATTCTTCTTAAATTGACTTTCTCTTTGAAGGAATAATAGCTTGATAGATGAACAAATGAGTGTTAGGAAAAGTTAGTTCCCCTTAGGGGTGTGATTGTTTCCTTTTTTAGTTTTATAATCCATTATAATCAGTACAGAATGGCAAGTTGGGAAATGTCCTGGACTTGGAACCAAAATTTCTAGGTTCTAGTCCTAATAATTCAATTCATTTAATATTGAGTCCTGTATAAGTCACATATTTTTCTGAACCTCAATGTCTTTATAAAATTGTAATAGCAATTCCTACCTATGGTGGATATGGTTGATTTGTCTATCCTCAGTGTATATTTCCCTCCCTTCCCCTCATCTTCTCCTCTTTTATCTTCTCCTCTTTTCTCTTCTCTTCTTTTCTTCTTCTTCTTCTTCTTCTTCTTCTTCTTCTTCTTCTTCTTCTCTCTCTCTCTCTCTCTCTCTCTCTCTCTCTCTCTCTCTCTCTCTCTTCCTGCAGAATTTGGAAAGGTAAAAAAAAAAATCTTCCCTTTATCCTTGATGCTAAGGTTCGGAAGCAAATTAGACCCCTATGATTTAGAAATATTTACATACGATTAAGAAGGGGGAACTACTCAGTATTTGGGAGGCTGAGACAGGAGGATCCGGGTTTGTGGCCAGCCTCAGCTACTTAGTGAGGCCCTCTGCAACTTAGTGAGACCCTGTTTCAAAACAAAGAATAAAAAATAGGAATCGGGGCGTAGCCCGGAGGCAAAATGCCCCTGGGTTCAATCCTCGGTACTGGGGAAAAAAAAAAAAAAAAGGGAACTAATATGAAAGATATTTTTCTACAGCTTTGTGTTTTGTTCTTCCAGAAAATAGGTGGCAAAGATATGTTTTTTTTTTTTTTTTCCTGTCAGCCTCCCAGTATCCATCACTAGTAGCTAAGGTGACAACAGCAGCAACTTTCTCATTTCCAAGGTCACAGATATGGTAGAATGTTCTTGACTTAATAGTTCTGGTGTGCCTCTTGCATCTTTCCTACCAGTTATGTAGAACCAGATACCCTCTTGGTATTTTAGTTGTGCAGTGGTTGGGGGTCATTCCTAGAGCTAATTACTTCCAAATTTCTAATTTTTCATAAACATATAATAATTAATATTAAGTCCATTTCTCTTAAAATACCTAAAGTGTTCCTATTTGTTTATACTTGACCTAAAGACTTGTGAATAGCACAGGGGATTAATCAAATATTTATGATGCTTTGTAAAATGCTATATGAAATATAGAAATTATTATGATTAACACACACAATATTTGTCTCATTATTTGACTAATAATAGTTTTTACCTGAAACAAACTCTATAAATGCCTCCAAGAAAATAAAGTGTTAGATAAAAGAGTAGTTAACTCTTCTCAGAGGGAAAGGAATAATTGTGTAACCAAGCTATATTGTTTTTTGCTCATACCTTGGGAAAAGGGTCAGAGCAGAGTGGATTGTGGGTTCAGGAGTGTGGTATTGTGCTTCTCAAGCAGCATGAGGGTTGGCTGTGAAGGAGTACTTTGTCCTGTGTGAAATTCTTGCTTCTATATTCTATTCTTGATACCAACTACTTAGACTAGAATTCCTTTATCTCCTGTGAATTCAAAGTCTCTGAAAGTCAGAGTACTAGGTTATTTCTTGCTTTCTCTTTTATTCTTATAAGCAATATCCCTTGGGAAACTTAAGGTTAAAGGTTTGAAATTGTAAAGGATTGAGCCAATTCCTAACATCATTGGTTATTCTGAGATGCAATTCTGGTATATTTCCTGCAAGAAATCAAATTATTCAGTTAGAAAATATGATGATTCTTGAAACATAAGAGGAAAGTATTACATTCTAAATCAGCACTCTGGGTCTCAAGATACCTGAGTTATGATTAGCTTATATCACTGTTACTATTCATCTGATATAGCTGCCTGTAATATTTGTGGCTTTGGATTTGTGGTTAGTGTGGTGAGTCAATCATAATTTTTTTCCTTATCACTGGGAAAATAAGATTTATAATCAGTGAATGGTTCAGATCAGACACAATCAATTTTTAAGGAAAGGTACTATTCTGAATTGATAAGCATTTAGCAAAAAACAAATGTTAGTTTTACACTAAGTAATGCATGTCATACGTATTTTATGCAAAGGTTTTTGATTATAGTACATGGTGAGAATTAGAAAAATAATACCATGGAACCCTGCTTAGCTGACCAGTGGCTTTAAAATTTAGAGAAATAGAGCAGGATTTTACTCTGCAGATTTTTTTTTATTTTGCTAAATGAAATACATAATTGTACAAATTCTGATAGAGTCTATTTTTTTCTCCAGAAAGAGATTTTCAAATTGGGGCTTAAGTCACACTTATAAATGAAGTAAGCCTATGTGACTGAATGGTCTCAAAATTTGGGGAACATAAATTTTTATTTGGGTGAATTAAATTGCCTGGACAGCTGTGAATTTAGAAAATTACACTCTAAAATAATACTATCAGTATTTATCTCTGAATGTTATGAATGTTGGACAAATACATTGAAATAGTATTTCAAATGTGGGAAATACTTAACCTCTATTAATATTCAGGTATATGGCATCTACATGCTAATTTCTACCAGTATTTTATATCTGTATTTATATCTATGTCTGTATTTATATCATTTCAATAATGTTTATAAATGTGCATATATGTACATACACACAAATATAAGCAGAAAGATGGAATTTGAAAGAATAATGATACATTCTAATAACTTGTAAATCAAACAATATTCACCTTCATTATCTATTTTAATGACTATGATCAATTCAAAAAGCAAGAACTGCTTCTCATGGGATAGGGGCTGCAGGGGCCAAGCACATCTGCAGAGGTGAAGAACTGAGAAGCCCCATGTCTGGTACTATTCCCATACATAAGGAGCTGTGAACCATGCAGAGGGGAGGGAGGGAGGGAGAGAGAGATAGAGAGAGAGACAGATGACAGACAGACAGACAGAAGAAGAAGGAATCCAGAGGAAGAGAGAAGGAAAAGTAGCATAGCAATGTTTTCTTCCCAACATCCCTGTGCTGAGTACCAAAGGAAGAAGGGGGAAGGAAATAGAAGAGTCCCCCATGGAGTCTGCAGATATCTGAGAAAAGGAAACTCCATGTGCTGTCTTATGGATGCAGTTTAGATGTGGCAACCAGATAGTTCCCGGGCCACCAAACCACCACCATCCTACACTGGTAAAGCAAGAGAGAACTCACGTGGATCACTTAGATATGAGGGGGACCTCTAACCACTCCCATCCTCAATTTATCACCTGGTCAAAGAGTGATATGTTGGGAAGTTAGAGGCTCATAACAATTGGGCTAAACACAGAGTCATGGGTTTCATGACTTACCTGGGAGAGGCCACTGATAGACAAGATAACAGGACAAAGGAGAGAGAAGTAGAGCTTCTCCCTCTCTCTGTTATCATCCTCCCAAGTTGCTGTCCACAGTCAGATACATGCACCTGCAGAACCCTTCCTTATTTGGATTGAGAGAGGGCAGCCCCTGAGATATTAGCAGTAGACTGCAGATCCTCTTTACTATCTCTTCCCACTACAAACAGGAGGCCAGCTGCTGTCAGCAGGAGGCAAGCGTTTGATGTCCTGGAAAACTGAGGTCCAGAAGATGGAGGTGGGGCTGAATGTCTAAGATGAGCCATTAAACTAAAACTGATGTACAAGACCTAAGTTGACTATGATAGGGCTAAATCCTGATAAAAGAGCTAAATTAAATAACTTGATATAAGGTTGCCTGATAAAAATCCAGAATTAGAGAAATGAATTGGAAGATGGCATCAAAATAAGATCCTACTTTGAGCCTGTATCCTGTATGCTGTGGGAACCCTAAATCAAACTGCAATCCACCTTCCAAACTACCTTCATAGGAACAATAGGATTAAGAAAGGCAAAACTTAGGGGTGTGTGTGTGTGTGTGCGCACGCGTGCGCGCGTTACTGGAGATTGAAACCTGGGGTATTCTACCTCCAAGCTACACCTCCAGCCCTATTTTTATTCTTTATTTTGAATTGGGGTCTCACTAAGTTGCTGAAGCTGGCTGGGCCTCACTAAATTGCTGAGGCTGGCATTGAACCTCCCATCCTACTGTTTTAGCTTCCCAAAGTACTGGAATTACAAGCATGTGTCACCACACCCAGCTTACAAGGACATTCCCCCCCAACTGGGGATTGAACTCAGGGGCATTCTACCCCCACCCCTATTTTTTTTTTTTACTCTTTATTTTTGAAACAGGGTCTCACTAAGTTGTGGAGTGCCTCACTAGGTAGCTGAGGCTGGCCATGAACCCAGATCCTCCAGTCTCAGACTCCCGAATGCTGGGATTACAAGTGTGCGCCACCACGCCCTGCTTTACAAGGACATTTTTAATCACCAAAACTGACAAAAAAACAACCAATCCCTGAGTAAGACAAGATATGAAAGGAGAACAATAGGGTGCAACTCTGAACGGCGGGAACTTTGGAGCTGTAAAAGGGAACTAATCGTGAACCCCAGAAGATCATAGTCCAGCTTCCTGAGATCCGAAACACAGATACTGAGACTATTTGGCATAGAATTGTACACCCCCATGGTGATCCATTGGAGAGAAAAAGACATTGGAGAGAAAAAGACACCAGGGCACCACTCATATTCCTTTCCAGATCCTATATGTCAGGGTCTACTGAGGTGAATGCAAGACTTAGAAGAGGAGGAAATAGAGAGGAGCCCTTAAACAGAGTGGAATACACAATGAACTTTGCATGCAAAAATAGTCCATTTGCTACAAACTATGCATGAAATTTGGAGGAGAATCCCAGGCTTGGAAGCCACAGACTAGCTCAGTCCAGGCTTTCCACCCTCACTACAGCCAAGTGATGAGTGCTCTCCCAAGTGCTTCTGGATTCAGCCAGTGTCAGACCTGGTGGAGGGGAAAACCAAGCCAGGGACCCACCTGGCAAAGGAGTTTGCTACTGGTGGAGGAGCTAGCAGTAGGGACTGGAGACTGACTTTTCCACTCAACCTGAAACAGCAGTGACAACAAGTTTCTGACCTGGGAGGGGTTGGGGAACCTGCTCAGAAGAAGCCTCTCACTGGGTTGGAAGTGATACTTGGGTTTCAAGTATCAGGAAACATCTGTATCTGATATGAGTTGTCAGGGAAGCTACAACAGAAGGGGAACAGAAAATTTCTGGTGCTGAACTAAGAAATTTGGTTATAAATCTGATAAATGACCTAAAGGAAGAGCTGAGGAAGAAACTCAGAATAATAAGGAAATAAAAGAATATGTCAACAAAGAGCCAGAATCTTTGAAGAAAAACCAAGTGGAAATTTTGAATGACATGAAGAAGGCAGTAGACCAACTAAAATCTCAATTGATATTATCTCCAACAGACTAGACTATGTGGAAACCAAAGTCCCAACCTTAGAAGACAGTACATTCAACCTTGAACTTAAAGTAAATAACAGAAGAAAATAGTCACCATGGCCAGAACATTTAAGATATATGGGACACCACAAATGACCCTAATCTCAGATTAATTGGATTTGAGAAAGGTCTAGAGAAACAAACCAAGGGAATAAAAAAGACTCTTCAAAGAAATAATATCAGAGAACTTCCCAAACCTGAAAGACAATTAAGAAATTCACGAATAAGAGACATCCAGAACCCTATTTAGACAAGATCAAAGACTTTCCATTCATCCTATCTTAAGCAAAATGGCCAACATTGAGGTCAAGGAGAGAATCTTAAGACCAGCAAGAGCTAAAGGTCAGTTGACATTTAGAGGTAAACCAATTAACATTACACTAGTCTTCTTATCCCAAATCCTAAAAGCAGGAGGGCATGGAATGAAATCTTTCCACTCCTTAAGTAAAACAATCTCTAACCACAACTATTACATCTAGCCAAGCTATCCTTCAAAAACAATGGAGAATTAATAATCTTTCACAATAAACAAAAGTGGAGGACATGAGCACCGAGCCAGCATCACAGAAGCCACTGAAATAATTAACAAAGAAAAAACAAAAAATACACTTCAAACACAAAGAAGGGATTATCTCCATTAAAAGAATAATGAAGTAAATAAAAACTTAAAACTAACAGATAAAGCTCAAAATGATAGGAAGCAAAAAAAAAAAAAATCTTTCTATAATAACACTACTGGATAGTAAGACACAGGTCCAAATACAATAGTACTGGGAGACTCCTGTACAAGTGGGATTCAAGCTTAGTAGGTGGCCATTGGGTAGATTTTGTAGTAGAAGTTAACTAGTATTCTTTTCAGGAAACACATTTGAATTTTTAGTTTAATAGATCTAGACCTATGGGTCTAGTTTACAATGGGTGCCACCAGTCATTGGATTGGAGAGTGACAATGGGTAGGTCTGGGATATCTATTAAAGGGATGGTGTAATAACCCTGGCTTACAGTAGTGTTTGCTTAATTCACATAGGAGCTCTAGTATTTGAGAAATAAATGTCTGCTATAGTAATGTCATCTTGCTATATTGTTCCTTTTACGAATAGCAAGTAGCCCTCTTTGTCTCTTTTGATAAGTTTTGGCTAGAAGTATGCTTTTTCGAATATGAGAGTAGCTAGTCCAATTTGTCTCGGTTTCCATTTGCATGGAGTACTTTTTCCATCATTTTATCTTTCGGTTTATTTTATTTATACTTGGGTATATCATTGCCTGTGAGGTGAGTTTCTTGCAAGGAACATATAGTTGGGTTCTGAATTTTAATACATTTTGCCAGTCTATGTCTTTTAATTGCAGAATTGACAAAAATTACATTAGTGTTAGGGAGTGCAGGGCCTGTCTTGGGGGCTGGCATACAAAAGTGCATCCTCAGAAGCCAGTTCAAAATTGTCCTGGTAACCTTTTTCTACCCCTGCCTATTAGCATCTTGCCAGGCTGCAGTCCCACCCTAGGGTGGGCCACTAGAGAGAAAGAAAGTTAACTTCTGAAGGTGTGTCTGGGCAGGACTTGCTGCTCTCTGGTTCCCCTGCATTGCTTCCCATGCAGGGGCTGGGTGTGGAGGGAATAAGGACATGCTCGGGGGACATGGCAAGGAGTGGGGAACTTTATCTTCAGGCTGTATGAGAGAATGACAGACAGGCTGTCTCCTCTGTCACCCTTCTGCTTTGACTGCTTGTTCTCTTCAGGCAGCTGATACTGAGAAGGCAGGAAGGGGGTGGGACAAGGACAGGCTCACTGGCTTTTCCTTTGGGGACAGGGGCAAGTGCAGGGCACAGGTGAGGTCTAACCTTTGAGTGAGTGGCTTGAACATGAAACATGCTGCCAGAACTTCAGGTTAGATGGTATTGCAGAATGAGGTAAGTAGCCATGCCCTCATCAAACTTCCTTTGACCCAAAGACACTCAGGTGTCATGGACATCGAAACCCATTCCAAACATTGTCCTTCATATTGTGGGATTCAGGAGGATGGGAAGTGGTTGACTGGAATGCCTGAGAGAATCCTCCTTCCCCTGGCTAGGTATAGGTATCTATCCTAAAGAATGGAAACCAAACTACCAGAGTAATGCATACATATCTATTTTTATAGCTGCACAATTCACAATTGTCAAATTATGAAACCAGCCAAGATGTCTATCAACAGATGAATGGATTACAAAACTAAGGAATATATGCACTGAGATGGATCCCCAGTTCTTTAATTTTTTTTATGTTGCTAAATTGTCAAGGATGGCCATACACTTGTGATCCTCCTGCCACAGGCTCCACAGTCTCCAGGATTACAGGTTTATAAAGAAAAAATTAAATATAAAAGCCTTTATTTGAGTATACAACACCTAAATCCCAAACTGGGATTAGATATCCCTTTATGCTCATCCATAAATACAAGCAACTAAGTAACAAAATTATTCTTCATAAACTAAGTAACAAAATTATTCTCCAGATCACTGCTAGCAGTAGCTTAAATCTCAAAGGTCTTATCAGTCCTTCATACTCCTTTAGAGGCGCCTGTTCTATGATCCATAAACTTCACAGTCTCCTGATATTTCAGCCTGTATATGAACATCTTTAACAAACCTTAATCAGGTAGTATAGTAAGTACAACAATGGACATAAAATATGGAGTCTATGAAATGAGAAATGGGCTATATTTTTCTATATTAAGGACACCTTTACCATAGCTTTTACAAGACCTAAAAGCCAAAGAAACATGTAGTGGTAGCTAAGAATACAGAGCTTGACTGCATAGGGCCATGATGCACGATGTCACACATATCACCTGGCACCCTCCTCAAATTTTTGATGCAAATATATATAATTAATTAAACTATAAGTACTATATAGATAGATAAGTCAGAACAAGTGAACATACTGGAAAGTGTGCTCAGATTCATCAAACTATATTTTAATTTAAAGCACACAATTTACATCTGGAAGATTTCAGTGACTCAAACATTTTGAACTAACCCTAGCCCACAAATGTAACCAGTTTAATAACCATTCACTCATAATGCAAAACATTTATTTTAGGAAAAATAGAAGAGTTAGAAATTTCCTAATTCTCTAGAACAAACAGTATGGCAAGGGAAAGATAAACATAAAACGTTTTACAAAACAAAGAAAAATCATGGAGCACAGATAATATACATGCTTCTCTACCTCTAAACCCTGCAACCTAAAACTAGAGCTTCCTCCTTCAACAAAAGATGACCTCTGGCAAGGAAGAAACTAAATCCTATCAATCTAGTGATGGCAGAGAACCAACACACACACACACACACACACACACACACACACACACACACACACCAAGAAAAATCATGGAGCACAGATAGGATACATGATTCTCTAGCTCTGAACCCTGCAACCTAAAACTAGAGCTTCTTCCTTCAACAAAAGATGAATTCTGGCAAGGAAAAAACTAAATCCTGTCAATCCAATGATGGCAGAGAACCAACACACACACACACACACACACACACACACACACACACACACAAACACATCACATTTTTCTCTCCATGCTGGAGAGAAGAATTATTTCCAGAAAACTCATCCAAACAGCCCAGTGAATACTTCAGTGGCTGCAGCCAAACTGTTTGGGACCATGAAATTACAGACCCTTCCTCAAAGGACACTTGTGGCTATCACCTATCTCATAGTGACTGTGAGTATACAAACCATGCCATCAGGAACCCGCAGGTAGTGAGGTTTTGGACTATACCTGTAGGGACTCAGGGTGGGGAGGGGGAGGCTACAGTCAGGCATGTATGTTGGAAATGTGAATTTGCAAAGAGTCCCTAGGGCTCCCGGGGAAAGAGCTTCTGTCAGCATTCTACCACAGCCAGACTGGCAAGGGTGGTGACTCTGGGGCTCCATAATTCAGTCAGCCAAACCATAGGCTTGGAAAGCTATATTCTCTTGCCAAGCTGAGTTTGGGCTCCATGAGCTTGGAGGCTGGGGTGCTGCAGGATATCATGTGATCTCAGCAAGTCTAACAGTAGGCTCAGAGCATTACAATTACTTGCCTGGCTGCATTTGGACCCTTTGAGTACAACCTACACTAGCAGTACTTAAGTAATAAAGCATCTGCTTTCCTGTACTTGCTGGATACTATGTCCTATGCAAGAGGTTCTGGGGACTAACTCAAAACTACAATTATATGAGATAGATACATTGAGGCACATATAAACCCCTAGCATAGAATCTTTTATAAATGGACAACAAGCTGGGCGTGGTGGCACACGCATGTAATCCCAGCATTCGGGAGGCTGAGACCGGAGAATCCAGGTTTGCGGCCAGTCTCAGCTACCTACTGAGGCACTCTACAACTTAGTGAGACCAGGTTTCAAAATAAAGAATAAAAAATAGGGCTGGGGGTATAGCTTGGAGGTAGAACTCCCCTGAGTTCAATCCCTAGTACCACACACACACAAAAAAAATAAATAAATGGACAACAATTAGACATCAGACTCCCAAAGAAACAGATCAAGGAAATCAACACAACAGGGATAGAAATCTAAGAATTCTGAAAACATAAGGAAGAAGTCCAACAAGGAAGCAACAAACAATAAAGAACTGCACAAAAATGGAAATAACTAATGCAGATATGCAGAAAATAACAGAATGAGAATTTAGAATTTTGATTATTGATATAATCAATGATCTTAAAATTAAATCAGGAAAAGTTTACAGGATATGAAAGAACATATCAATAAAAAAAATTTCCTAACTAATAATAAAAAATGGCCCTAAACAAAATGGACACAATAAAAGAAATAAAGATTTCAATAGAAAACATCACTGTTAGGCTAAACCACATGGAAAGTAGATTTTCACTCTTAGAAGACAGCTCATTCAAAACTGGCTGCATAGTCAACAATATAGAGAAGACAATATGACAACCAAAGCATAATATTCAAAAAATCTGGAATATACATACATATATATATATATATATATATATATATATATATAATAGGTCTTGAAAGAATTAAAAACCTCTTTAGAAAAATAATTTCATAGTTTCCCAAATATTAAAAAAATGAGATAGACATCCACATACATGATATATTCAGAACCTCAACTAGATAAAATGTTTCCATGCCACATAATAACCCAAATGATTAAGGTAGAGGTCAAGGAGAGATTATGAGCCATAAAGCTGAGAAAGAGAGTATTCCAACTTGGGGCCTGACTAGCCTTCGAGCTGAATCATCAGTATTCTAAAACATAAATACAGCCTCTTATTTGATCTTGAGCTGGAAGCCTTCACATTGAAACTCCATCCATCATTGGCTCTCCTGGTTCTTTAGCCAACTGAAGATCTTGGGACTTGCCAGCTTCTATAATTCTAATTCCTTATAATAAAATGGAATCTATCTCTCTCATATATAGGAATGATCTCATATATGAATGAAAAATTTTTTTGTTTATGTATGCATGTGTGTAAACAAATATATGTATACATAAATTATATATACATGTTACATTATTATATGTATATATTATTACATTGTACATGTATATGTTTATATGTCTATATATTTATGAAAGAGAGAAATTCATATTCCTTAACATATATGGGTTACATACTAATAATTATGGTAAATTTAAAGTACCTCATGTAACCTGTGTGGGGTGGAAAATACCTATAATCCCAGTACTGGGGAGGCTGATACAAGAAGATAGCAGGTTTGAGGTCAACATATGGTAATTTAGCAAGACCAGTTTCAAAATAAAAAATAAAATAGGACTGTGGGTGTAGATCAGAGATATAACACCCTGGCTCAAATCTCCAGTATCACAAAAGAAAAAGAAAGTATTTTAGTAGAAAATACATTTTATTCACTTAACCTACCAGACATCATAGATCAGCCTCATCTGCCTTTACTGTCCTAAGAACATTTCCACCAGTCTACAGTAGGAGAAAATCATCTAACACAAGACTACATTATAATAAAGTGTTGATTTTCTCTTGTAATTAGTGAATACTCTACTCAAAGTGAAAATCTAAATGCCTGTGCAGGTGTGCCTTTTTGCACCATTGTAAACTAGAAAAGTCCTAAATCAAACCATCTTAACTCAGGGACCATTGTAACTGAGGAAAGTGTTCCCTACTTAAGTCCAGAGCTAAATACTACTATCTATCATTGAATCCTCCAGTAGCTTTACATAGGAAAACAAAGCATGACATAGAGAGGTTATATTATTTTCCAAAAGCTGCCCAGTTTTTAAAGACAGCACAGTGGTGACACCTGGAGCTTGCAACCTCAACTCAGGTGCTTCTTCTACCAGGTGGGCATTATCCCCAAGGATAGTTACCTGATGCACAAGCCATCAGAGAAAATGTTATTATTTATTTATTTATTTATTTATTTATTTACTTACTTACTTACTTATTTATCTTGTACTGAGGATTAAACCCAGTGGCATCCTACATACAAACTATACCTATGGCCCATTTTTATATTTCTTATTTTGAAACAAGGTCTTGCTAAGTTGCTTGAGGTCTCTCCAAGTTGCTGAGTCTGGCATGGAACCTGAGATTCTCCTGTTTCAGTCTCCAAAGTACTGGGATTACAGGCATGCACCACTAGGCCTGGAGTAGAAATAACTTTAGATGATACACAGATGAATGGATCTTTAATCATCCCATTCCATATTTTAATTATTACATATTCATGCTACAGTATTTTAGGAAAAAAAAACATCAAACTCCCAAGCTAACAGGGCATGGTGGTGCATGCTTCTAATCCCAGCATTTGGAAGGCTGAGACCAGAGGATACGGGTTTGCGGCCAGCCTCAGCTACCTAGTGAGGCATTCTGCAACTTAGTGAGACCCTGATTCAAAATAAAGAATAAAAAATAAGGTTGGGGGTGTAGCTCGGAGGTAGAATGCCCCTGAATTCAATCCCCAGTACTGCAAAAAAAAAAAAAGAAAGAAAGAAAGAAAGAAAAAGAAAAAAGAAAACCAACCAAACAAAAAAAACTCCAAACCTCCCAAGCTAATTAATGCTAATACTAAAGATAATGTCCATGTTACAAAAAGGGAATAATTTTGAAGGAAATGATAAGTAAATTCTGATAAAGGCAGCACATGTGAAAGGCAACATTTTGCTGGTGGTATGAAGTGACTGCTGTTTTGGAACCAGCATTCTTGGTTAGGCCCTGGGGAGGTGGGGAGAGGGAGAAAGAGCTAGCCCAGCACATCAGCTGGCCCTCATGCTAGAGCCTGGTCTTTTATAAGATAAGATGACATTTTCCAATCTTTCTACAAAAATGTGGTCAGACAAACCTCAGTGCTAATACTAGAAGCTATAGAAATAAGACTGTCCTGATCTGGTTGGTGGGACATCTGGCAGAGCAGAGGAACTGCTGAAGATGCACAAGACTAGCATGTTGCCCGGGGAATGAATCGCTGCAGACCTTGGCCACACTGGGTCCATGCAGCAGCTCATCCATGCTCATGATATAGTCAGAGATTCAGAGCTCAGAGACCACAAATATTCACTGAACAGAGAAGGCAGGATCTGCTTACAGGCGGCTAGGTAAGGTACTGGTACTGTCACCTGCCCCCCATAGAAGCCAGGTCTGCCACCTGTACTGCTGGATTCATCTGGATAAAGTGTCACATCCTGTCTGAGAAACAGAGCCTGGCTCCTATAATGTCTCTGATCAGTCTTCCTTCCTTTATCTATGCAGTTTAAATAAATTCCATTTCTCAAAGATTAAATAAACAAACAAACAAATAAATAAATAAATAAATAAACTTCTGGCCTTCTGGTGGCACATATCATTCTTCCCTGCACCTTAGCTGGTAGTAAGCATATCTATCCTACCTCCTACTAAAGTACACATGACAAACTTTAGAGTCAGGAATGGCACAGATGTCCTTCCAAACAGCCTGGTACAGGCTTCCTGTCACCATGCCCTGCGGTCCATAGGCCTCAGCCTCACAAGAACTGAAACTGAAAACATAAAAAAATAAATCTTCTTTCCTCTATGTAACATGGTCAGTCTTGTAGATTATATCTGCAAGAATGCTGAATGAAACACTACTAAAAGTAATATACTGATTCAATGTAATCCCCATTAAAATACCAACACCATTCTTCACAGAAACAGAAAAAAATGTTCCTAAAATTCATATGTAAAAATAAAAGACCCAAAATACCAAAGCAATTATTAGCAACAAAAGCACACTAGAAGCATCATAGTACCTGACTTCAAACTATATGACAAAGCTATTTTAATAAAAACAACATGGTACTGTTACAGAAACACACACACATCAGTGGAACAGAATAGAAGATACAGAAACAAACCCTTATACCTATAGCACTTGACCTTTGACAAAGGGGCCAAAAACAGATACTAGAGAAAAGATATGTAGGAAAATGGAAATAAATTCCAACCTCTTACCTTGCACAAGAGTCAACTCAAGATGGATAAAAAACAGAAATTAGACCAGAGACTACTAGAAGAAGGTATAGGACAAACTCTCCACACATAATCACTGGTAGTGACTTCCCTTAAAAGACGCCCAAAGCCCAGGAAATAAAAACAAAAATCAATACATGGGATCCTATCAGATTAAAAAGCTTCTGTGCAGTAAAAGAAACTATCAAGAACCTAAAGAGAGAGCCTACACAATGAGAGACAATCTTCATCAGCTATACCTCTGACAGAGGATTAATACTTAGAATATATAAAGAACCTAAAAAACTTAATTCTAAAAAAATTAAATCCTATTAAAAAGTGGGCAATGGATCTGAATACACACTTCTCAAAGGAAGAAGTACAAATATTCAATAAATATATTTAAAAATGTTCACCATCGTTAGAAATCAGGGAAATGCAAATCAAAACTGAGATTCCATGTAACCCCTCTTATAATGCAATAATTAAGAATACACGCAACAATAAGAGCTGGTGAGGATGTGGTGATAAAGGAAGTCTTATACATTGTTGATAGGATTGCAAATTAATATAGCCACTATGAAGATCAATATAAAGTTTCCTTAAAAGACTGGGAATGGAGCCACCTTATGACCCAGCCATACCACTTTTGGGCATCTTCCCAAAGGCATTGAAATTAGATTACTACAGGGACACATACATTTCCATGTTTATAGCAGCTCAATTCACAATAGCCAAAGTATGGAACCAGCCTAGGGTGTCCATCAACAGATGCATGGATTATGAAATTATGGTATATACACACAATGGAATTCTACTCAGCCATACAAATTAACATAACTATATCATGTGCAGGAAAATGGATGGAACTCGAGATCATTATGCTTAGCAAGATAGCCAGTCACAGAAAGTGAAAGGCCGTATATTTTCACTCATATGTGGATGCTAGATAGAAACTGGGATATAAAGAATATATCAGATAAATAAAGGGAATGCGGGAGGGAGAGCAAAAGAGAGAAAGAGGTGGAGACAGGGGAACATAAAGGGGAGATCTGATGATGGTAACTATACAAATCACGCTATGTTCATACATGAAGCTATTTGTATTGATGTAAATACTATGAATGGGGAAGGGGAACAGGATGGGAACCAAATGGAAACACAAAAGCAGTGGTGTGTGCATGTATTTATCAATCTGAACCTCACTATGACCTATAACTACAAAGCACCAATAAAAAAATCTAGAATTAGAAAATAACTGTATTTTTTAACACTTAGTTTTATAATTGTACAAGTAGTCATGTTATTGATCTTTTAAAAATGAGATTTTATTATAGATGTATATAATCTTTGATTAGCATTATCCATTTTAATTGAATCCAATATAGGTTTTAAATTTATGTAAAGTGAAGATTTGTTTATGGTTGCTATTTTATATCATATTTATATTATTTCATTTGTAACAGTATTTATAATATATAAATTGACACCAAGTTGGTATAAAATGTGTTATATGAATTATATACTCAGATCTATATGCCTAAAGCACTTGATGGTTTTACATTAAGTTTAATATTTTATTTACTTCTAATTTATTTTAAGGTGAGGATGAATTAGGAAATTATTTGATTTCTTTCTAAGTTTCTCACTAATTGTCTCATCTTCTTTTATTAAATTATTCATCTTTTCTGTGTCAACTTGAAAAACAATCTTTATCTTGGATCAAATTTTTGCATATTTGTATTATTTTTTATTTTATAAGTATATACTTTCTTAATTATGATAAATTTAAATGACATTTTATAATTTAAAAATATTAGTTCTCCCTTGTTATTCTTCCTTTTTTCATAAATTTCCTGAATACCTAGATAAGTTTGGAATAATTTGTATTAATTTACGGGGAAAAATTTGTATCCTGCCTGAAATTGAAATAAATCTATAGCTTAATTTAGGGGAGAATTTATCTTTATATAGATATGATTTTCTCTCCCACAATTTTTATTTTTTTCTAAATATTAAATTTGTTCTCATGTGCTAAATAAAATCTTATAATTTTCTTCAGTTAGGTGTTTTAATTACATAGGATGTTAGTTCTCCTATATTTCTTCTATGTTTTTTGTTCTTATTTTATGTGAAATATTTTTTTTTTACATTTTCTAATTTTGGAGATATATTAGTTTTTGGCTTAATTGTTCAACTTAATGAATTCATTTGATTTATAATAGCTTCTTAGTTGATTCACTTCTATTTTTTAGGTAGGTTAATATTTATACATTTTCCTACATTTTGGTATTTTTATTATATTTTCTCAATTTGCTGTCTGATTTATAATAAATCATGTCTATATTATTTATAGAGAGAACATGATTATTGTCTTTGGTACTAATGGGTATGAATGTAATGTTTAAATGTGAGGCTGGCTGGAAGGATTGTCATTGATTTTATCATACTATGTTTTTCTACTCTTGATTTAAAGAGATTTTTTCCTTAAGAATGTATATCAAATTTCATCTAATATCCTTTCAATGTGTTAAATTGAGCATTTTTCTTATTTGACTTATTCATGATATTAATTTGATTAGTAAACTACCATACATAGTTTATATATTCCCAAAATAAATAAAAGGAATATTAATTTTTAAATACCAAGTAGATTTCATTAATTAATATTTTATTTAGGATTTTAATTAATTATATTCACTATTCACATTTAGATAAAGAAACAGGCATCAGTATGCCTATGATGTTTTAATTTCTAATCATTTCCTACTTGAAAAAACAGCTACCATCAGTTCTTTAGACTCATCTATCTGCTCCTTGGTGAGAAAATGATTTTTTTTTCTAATTCCTCTGCAAAACACTTGAAGAACGATTCTCATTGGTTACTCTGAGGCTAAATCTATGGTTCATTATATCCTTGGGAATTGAAAGAACCATTTCCTACTAAAGAGAGGATGCTGGGCTACAATTTGTATCTTTATTTAAGTACTATAACAATTCAGCTGAATTAAAATGATAATTTTTGTGTGAAACATTTAAAAATGCTTTTGCAACTGTATCTCTGATTTCTGAGGTGGAGAAGTGATGGGAGAGTGATAGAGATGATATTTCTTTGACAATGTTCTCAATTTTTTCATGGTTTTGTGTATCTTCATGCTTGAATTTATTTTAAAAATATATTTATTCTAATTAGATTTTGCACATAATATTATCTCACATTTTAAATTATTTTTCTTATATTCCTTGTCATGCACAATATTTTATTCTGAACTTCTTTTTTGTGTCTAGTTTGCCAGTGTTTTGCTTATTATATCAATTTTTATAAAGGAGCATTTCTTGTACTTAATGTTAATTCTACCTTTTTTTTCTATTTCTCATTCATTAAGTCTTTCTTCTATTTATTTCTTAATAATTTACTATCATATTTTTCTAAGCATGTTGAATGAATGTTCCATATCCAGGAAGAAAATACAGACTAAATAGCATGTAATTTGCTCTACATACAGAACATATATGCTGATATCTATCTCATTTTTATTCTAGTACATGTATTTTTCACATTTTAATCTCTTTTATTGGGATTTGCCTTACACATAATACTTTAATTGGCAACATGTTACTTTTTTCAGCAGAACATGTGGTAAAGGTGCATTTAATAAGCAGTGGCATTTCTAATTTGGTGTATGACTTATCTATTAAATAACATAAATAATACCTATATTTATCTTATAAGTAATGGCTACTATGTATGTCTCAGTCTAAGTAATGTATTTCTATCAGTTTTATGCTCACTTAAAATATTTAATTTCTGAATTCAGATATTTAATGTTACAGAAAGTATGGTACTCATGTATACATCTTGAAATTTAACTAGGGAAGATATGCTCCAACAAACTAAGAGATAGTTGGAATTAAAATTTCAATGGAGATGCTTAATTATAAACAACAACCAAAAAGAAAAAAAAAAGCTAAAAAGAAAATTGATTTCACGGTTTCAAAATAGATCAACTGAGTTTTCTAAAAATTGCTGTAAAATTAATTGCATAATCAGAGTGAGATGCCAAAATTATTCATGAATGAAATGTAAAATTAAAACAAAGGATAAAATAAATTGGTTCGAATCCAAATTTAGTATTCTAAGAAGTTTGAGGAGTGAAATTGGAAGACATATAGTCAGTTGTAATTTACATCACTGTAACAACATCTTTTCAGTTTATAAAATATGCTAAGTACTGAGATGGGCCAAGATGAAAAGGCAGATTTCCTGTCCTAAAGTAATTACCATCTTATACAGGTAAGGCTTAAACAATACTGAGCCATTCTTAGACTTGCAATCCAATTTTATGTATGAGATTTAAAAGTCATTGAATCATTGTTAGATTTTGGTATAGAACAAAAAATTAATTAAGTGGAATGTATAGTTTGCAGGTCACTGAACAAGATAAAAGCAACTATTCCATAATCCATAGATCTATAATGAAAAATAAGAAATAAATATAAAAATATAAAAAACTGAAAGCATAAAACTTGTTGATAAAATTAAGACCGTCTTGTTGATAGAATTGTCGCTTGAGAATTCTAGGCAGTATCAAGACTTAGGAAGAGACAGTGAAATCATTATTGATATTCTTACCTCTTCAGTCCATTACTTCTAGTTTGAACAAAGAGGATTCATCTTGGTTCTGCAGATTCGTTGTTGGTATTGTAGGACAAAGAGTTTGGTTATTCCTCTTGCAGATGTCTTCCCTCTCATACCGATGCAATGTGAGATGACTTTTGGAAAGCCATCCAAGATGAGTTCCCAGAAGAGAACTCTGATGTCTCATTCCTGGCTGGACGCTTGCTGATCTGTATTCACTTGGAGGTTCTGTTTCTTGCATGGGATCAAAGTTGAATTTTGTAAGAAAGATACTGGGAGAACTTGGGCATGTGTCCCTTGGAGCTTTTGGAGGCACAGGCACATTACCAGACTTCAGGTTGGAAAAGCCTCCACAAGAAGCTGATTGCAATGGCCTGAAATAGCACAGTGAACAGGAAGTCTGTCTTCTAGAGTTTGAGGGGCAAAAACAGAGATGCTGGTAGACTTTGTGTGGATTAGAAGAAAAAAAATCCTTTGCACCAAATACCCAGAGCACCATTCCAGAGTGCATAGTTTGATGGTGAGAACGGTGGCTTCTCAAAGCACACAACATTTTGTGGCAGCCTTAGGCAAATGTCAGGTTTTTATCTGGAATAAGGAGACATCTAGGCTGAATTAGAGACATTTTGAAAAGACTCCATTAAATGGGACTATCTACACAGGGTAAGACAATCCCAGCCAAACAGAAATGCTGGTTTGATAGGGAAAGAACAAATTACTAGGTTCTTAACTGATACAAACAAAACCTTTCCATATCTTATGGATACAAGATGCATATGAAACACCTAGCCTGTAGTGTACAAAAGAAACAATCTCCCCATGTGATATAACGAAAATGAACATGTAGTACATGGGACAGGAGACTTTTGGGAACTGATATGGTATAGAATTGGCAGATCTTGTTAAACGCCCTAGAAGTAAATATGCCTCTGGCTGTATTCCAATGATCTACTCTCTTCTAATAGAGGTATTTTCTGGAATCAACCACTAACTTGGTTTCCATTCCAAGGAGAAAAAAAAATGGCTTCTTAGCTTTTAAGTTAATGTGTGATTTGTAATTGCACTCTGTGCATAATTGCAATTGGTGTGTAGGCTGGTACATAAAGATTCCTTCATTTATGATAATATGAAACTCAGCTATAAATCTTCACAAGATTATTGTACTGCTTATCAATTGAAAGCTATTATCAGCTTACTGGACAGTATAATGGCAAAAATTTCAAATCTCAGTTGATAAACAGAAAAAGAATATCTCCCCCTATTTTCTATCTTCAAAAATTTTACACAAATGGAATGATGATTATTGCCCCAGTCTAATCTTTGGACCTTTTCAAAACTACCAAGAAAAAATGCTTTATTAAATGTCTAAAAATTTGAACTTAAGTGGCTATAATGTTGCCCAAAATATATTAGTACACATTGCTGAGTTGGAATACTTCATATTGTGATAAAAGAAGAAGAGATAACAAGGAAGCAGAAATCCCCAAACTGTTCTAACTTGAAAAATGTAACAATTTTAACCTATTGCAAATGGGCCATGTCGACGTAAGAAAGGACAGATTAATCAAACCTTACCAATTAAAGGTCTGGTACTTCACTATTAAACTCTGAGATGAATTTCAAAAGCAAGTCTTGATGGAATGGATATTTATGTTATTAAAATATCATAGCAACCAGTCCTTATCTTTACTGAGTGCTACATAGAGGTCAAGTTGAAGTTCTTAGCTGATTACCATCATGAAAATTAATAAAGATGATTTAGCTTGTCAGTTCTAACTTCTCTGGAATCATGAGTATATAGAGGTAGGAGATTCTAATGTAGAACAGTAGCATCCTCTGCTAAATAAATGAAAGATAAATGGATTAAATCCATTGCTAATCATTCAGCAAATAACTTCAAGCCAATTTTAATTAATAGAGAAATCCTTGGAATTTGTGAAATTTGAAGCTAAAGCCCTACTATTATCTGAAACAATTTTCCTATTATAATTTCTAAGGACAATTTATCTCAGGAGGGTTGTTTTCTCCTCATTCTTGCTCTTATGACTATTGTTACTTTGTAAATTGCTACAGATTTGGAATTTGAGGCTATGTACTTGTTATCACTTATATAAACAGCTTGCAGTGGCATTAATTTGTACTTGTTTCTGTTTTTCAATTACCAAATTAGCATTTATAGAGCATCTGCTCTTGAAAGCCTTATTCTAGGCTTTTCCCCTCGTCACTCACATCTTATACTTGTGTCACTATCCACCCTTTTAAGACAATAACCTAGAAATGTTCCTTAATTCTTATTTCCTCCCAATTCACATGGAACCCATTAGAAAGTTCTGTCTTCTGGCTTGACTTTCAAATTACATTTAAAATCTGACCACTTCTCACCTCATGCATAGTTGCCACCTTATTCCAAAGGCACAGTCACCTTCTGCCTGGTCCTGTGCAAGACCTCCCAAACAGTCTCATAGCTTCCGCTCCTGTAACACTTTAGCCTATTCACCACAAAGAAACCAGAGCAATGGTCTTAAACTACAAATCAGAGTACATCACTCCCTTGCTCAAAACTTCCATAGGCATCTCATTACATAAATATAAAATTTAAACTGCTGTATTAATCAAGTTTCCATTACTATATCAAGTACTCAAGATAATCAATATATGAAGAGACAAAGTTTATTTAGCTCACAGATTTGGAGGTTTCAGTCCATGATGGATTGGCCCTATTGCTTTGGATCTGTGGGGAGGCAGCACATCATGGCATCAGCACACAGCAAAACAGTTCACCCCACTGCCAGGATGCAAAAGAGAGAAAGGGGAAGGGCTGAGCATACCCCTATTGACTAGAAGATCTCCCACTATGCCCTACCTCTTAAAATTTCTACCCCCTCCCAAAAGCAGTACAATGGAGACCAAACCTTTACCTCAATGGCTTTTGGAAAATATTCCAAATCCACACTGTAGCAATTGTTTACCAAAGTCCATATGAGCCTTATGCAGTCTGGTTCTTTCTTACTCTTATCCCTATCTGCCCCTCCTTCACTCAGCTACTGTGCAAGCAACTTCCTTCTGATGTTCTCAGAACTAACAGGACTCACTACTAACTTTGTACGTTTGTTTTCTATGAATCAAACATTGTTCTTCTTCCCTCAATGCATTCAGAGCTTTGCCTATGTGCTCTTAATAATTTCATGTTAAATAGCTATAGGTTTCATCCTCATTAGTTTCTTCTAGCCCCTTAACCTGATTTATATGTTTTATAGGACTTTCTCCAGGTAATATTCTCATAATTGTTTGCTAATTGTTTAATCTTTGCTCCATCCCCAACTTCCCCATACACACTCAGTACAGGTCCATGCAGCCCGGGACTTTCTCTATCTCTCTACTATATATATATATATATCTTGGCTGTAGCAGAGGAACTGATACAGAGAAGGTACTCAATAAACATTTGAACAGTAAATGTATGGATTGTTATGGTAAGAAAAGGACAGACAGTGATAGGTTAACTAAAAGTCAAGGTATGTGTTGCCAAAGAACTTCAAGCCTAATCAGTGGAAAAAAAACACACCTATGCAAAAAAAAAAAAAAAAAAAAAAAAAAAAAAAAAAAAAAAATATATATATATATATATATATATATATTTATATACATACATACACACATACCATTACAGATTGAATGCATAATACCCAAGTAAGGCAGAGCAAAGCAGGACATTTTATTATGCATATTACATGGGGCCATCCGTTTCCCTCCTGTTCTATTTCTTTTGCATTTCTCCATACTGCCTATTATGGTCTCTGCATATAAATGTTGACTATGACTAATTGATTATTTTTTAAATATGTAAGTACAAGGAGAAAATAATATTGAAAGCGAAACTAAAGTGAAGGCTTGAATTACCTGTGATTTAATTCTTTCATGCTGGATAACAAACAAGAATAAATATGTATTGGCTTTTGGTTTAGCTGCTGGACATTCATCAGATAAATTTTTATATAGCATAGTACAATATTTTTGAGGTAGTCACAGTAAAAAATTATTTAAAATTTTCAAATTTCCAGTGCTTTACTCTTGCATATCTGTGATCCTTATAAGTTTTAAGAAACTAGGTTGTACAGTATCATTGAAAATCAAGTTTGTTATGAATTGGCTCTATTCTTAGAGTGTAAGTGAAGAATATCCAATATGCTGATTCATCATTGATTCAAAATATTATAGCTCATTGACTTGAATAGGTCAGGGATTCAAACTCAAGTAAGATATAGTTGCAGATATAGATTCAAGAAGCTTAGATT
This sequence comes from Graphiurus murinus, assembly GCA_004027655.1. NCBI lineage: Eukaryota > Metazoa > Chordata > Mammalia > Rodentia > Gliridae > Graphiurus > Graphiurus murinus. The sequence continues at coordinate 32,126 of PVLC010017948.1, forward strand.
GCATTTATTTATTCATCTGATGTGTTGAGCAGTTCAGAATTTACAGATTCCAGACACTATCCCAAGCATTGGAAAAGTTATTGTGAAAAAGGCTGTTGAGCGTCTCACAGTCAAAAAACTTAAGGTTACCAGAAACAGAAATGGTGCAAATGCCAACATCTGTGATTTAACAGAAAAGGAAACAAGAGAATAGAATGGGAACATATAAGAAGCCAAATTTGAGTCTTCAGGGAAGGCCTGTCTGAGGAATATATTACATTGAGATTAGATATTGTTTTAGTCTGCTTTTCTGCTGCTGTGACCAAAATAAATATCTGACATGAACAACATAGGGAAGAAAGTTTGTTTGGCCTACAGTTTCAGAGGCACAGTCCTTAGCTGGCTAACTACAAGGAAGACATCATGGCAGCATGATGGAAGAAAGCTGAGCTCAACTCATTCAGATTATTAATCCTGCAGTGAATTTATCCTCTGATAAGATTAGAGCCCTAATTCCATTATTTCACCTCTCAATAAAGTTGCATTGGGGACATGTTTTCAACACATAAGTCTTTTGGGACACATTTCAAACATAATCCATAAGAGATCAGAGCAATAAATCTATAGGCAAAGGGAGGGGAGAAGAATGAGCATGCAAACAAATCACCGTAGTTCAGTGCAATCAGGACTTTAAAAGAAGGAAATGAGTATAGAATCTGTTGGTTGCACTGA
>PVLC010017949.1:0-32853 GCA_004027655.1 Graphiurus murinus
TTTTTTTTTATATTTATTTTTTTTAGCATGGATTTTTTATATATTTCTTGAGTACAACAGGGTTACGTATACATTTACGACATATCAATCATCGTCAGAACACAAATAGCACCACTTCTTCGTTTTGCACGTATAGCCCACATTCCTAACATAGCCTGGTCAAGCAAACTTTCTAGAGTCATAAAACCGTAAACCTTTATAAATTATGGAAGTAATGCCTTCCTCAAAGGTTGCTAAAAATCCAAATCACATTTCTAAAATGCCTACCCTGGCATATAGGAAGGACTCCATTTTTCCCTCAAAAGCTTATGCATCTAGTTTAGGGAAATGAAAACATGTACATAAATAACTATGATTTAAGGTCAAACAAAGCATGTTGAAATAAAGGACCAAAGACATTCAGAAGAAGGAGAAATTTTTTTCTTATGTTTCTGTTGGGGCAGAGAGACTTTTAAATGGAGTTAATATTTTAATGGAGCTCTGTGGAAGGAGCAGAATACAGGCTGTATTTATGAACAGGGAGGTAGAGCAGCAGTTCTTAATTCTGACTATTATCACTTGGGGAGCTTAAAATATGTATAAATGTTTAGACTCCCACTGAGAAAAGTTAGAATCCCTAGGTAGTGTGCTAGGGGCATATTATGTAAAATTTCTCCTTGATGATTCTTGATATGCAGCCAGATCTGAGAACCTCAGCAGATGAAGACATTGGATTTACTCTAGAGACTAGTAAAAGGAAAGATTATCAACACAGGGTTGGGTAAGAACACGGGGGCATTTGAATGCTAATAAATTTAAACTTCAGTTGGCAAGTATTGGAAAAACAGTCATTGAAGGCATTGAGCTGTGAGAAATAGCCCAAGACTTGTAAAACCAAACTATTCATCTGTTGGTTTATAGGATGTGTTGGAGTACAGCCACACACTGAAAGTTGTAAGACACAGCCTGGAGACAGCTAAGAGGCAACAAGAGGATAAAAGACAGCAAAATGTAGACGAAAGAGCAACTAGGGCTTAACATATATCATCATGCTAAGCAGTATGTTCTGGATCCATATCTTTTCAACCTCGGTATAGTTAAGAAAACAGAAACCCAGATAGTTTAGTAATTTGCCCAAAGTTAACAAAAAGAGTCTAAACTAACTGGCCCTTTGAGCACATCAAGGTCTATGCTTGATTCACAATAGCGTGTTCCCATGCTCTGACACTGCCTCTGTGGTAAGAGTCCAGGGACGTAGAATCTCTAGGATTACATATGTTGGATATATGAAGGAAAGGCAAAATAGTAGGTTTTCAGATAAAACTTGTTGAATTAACATGTGAAACATCATGGCAAGTTGTTTTGAGGCTCTGTAGATTTTGATGGAGGAAAAGAACAATTTTTTCCTTCCAGTGTTTGATTTTAAGAGCTGTGACAACTATTTTTTTTTACTGGGGATTGAACTCAGGGCCATTCTACCTCCAAGCTACAAGCTACACCCCCAGCCCTATTTTTTATTCTTTATTTTGAAAGAGGGTCTCACTAAGTTGTGGAGTGCCTCACTAGGTAGCTGAGGCTGACCCCGAACCCGGATCTTCTGGTCTTAGCCTCCCAAATGCTGGGATTACAAGTGTGCGCCACCACGCCTGGCTGAGTTGTGACAACTATTGATGAGTGACATTTGCGCTGTGTGGTGGTGGCAGTCTTTTAAGAGTTCCAGACACTAATTTTCAGTACTTAGTGAATTTTTTTTTATTTGCTCACTTCATTCATATAGCTACTCTATGGTCATTATTCTCATTTTATAGATACGGAATCAGGGACCAGGCTATTAAGTATCTTATTTAATTTCACATGCTTAGGAAATATCAGAACCAAGACTTGAGCCACGGTAGCCCGACTCTATACAGTCAGCACACTTAATCATTGATATTCTGCCTCTTATACCACATTTTATTCCTGAGTGCTGTATGTGGATGATGGCACAGGAGGAGTTTATCTTATTTAAATTTAATAGTAGTCTTGAGAGGTGGATGTTTGCCCTGTTTATAGAGAGGAAACTGAGAATGAGAATTTAATCCAGAGATTCTTGCCCATGGTAGAAAGTTATTGAATTAACCATGTACCATGAATATTTCATTCAAGGAGAATGAGGGCTAAGAAGAGGCTATGAATTTAGCAGTTAGCAAAGTCTTTCTCTAGAAGAGCAATTGAGATAGAAGCCAGACCATAGGGAGGACATACTCGAGCAATGTAGACAAAGAAATTTTGCAGGTGAAAGGATGGAGAGAAAGAGCTCCTTTGCCTGGTCATAACAAGCCCACAGGAAAGTACAGATAAGTTTTAAGGGTTAAAAAGTCACCTGGATTGTTCCTAGACCAGGGGAGAGAGCTACTTTTAATAGGAGTAGTAAATGGGGTCGAGAGTGTCAGTAGCCTTGAGAAGATGCACCATTCTATTTAAAGAAATAATATGCTGAAAAAAGACAGAAGGGATTTTGACCTGTGAAAGATTAAAACTGGGAATACCAGAGATCTGGAAGCTTGCTGAGAGTGTGTGAATAGAGGTAAAGTTAGAGAAGAACAACGAAGAGAAAGAGTTTGAATTGGCTGCTCAAAGGAGTTAAATTATGAGAGAAATTTTACAATGTATAACCAGTTTAGATGAAGTTCAGTAGGATTAATTTAGAGGGAACCAAACAATAAAGGTTAAATTTGGGGGTTCTTGCCAGTCTGGCAGCAGGAAAGTAGATGTTTTTGTGTTACCCAGGAAAGGCCAGAAGGGTGGGTGAAAGATGAACAGGACATTGTTCTTGTCTTCATTTGTTAAGCATCAGTGCGTGATCTTTCATATGTAGTAAACATTTTTTCATAGTCTAACTTTTGCCTTGAGTTTATTTTTGGTGAACATTAGATTGTTTCTAGTTTTGACTATTACAAATAGTGTGGTAATAAACACTGTATACTAAAGCCAGGCACAGTGGTACTTGGGAGGTTGAGACAGGAGGACCACAGATTTGAAGCCAGCCTCAGTAATTTAGTGAGGCTCTGTTTTAAGATTTAAAAAAAAAAAAAAAATAGGGCTGGAAGTATAGCTTAGTGGTAGAATGCCCCTGGGTTCAATACCCAATACCACAATTAAAAAGTAATAATAATAATTCCCATACTTGAAAGTCATTTTTTAAATCTCTTCTACTAATTGAGTTCTATACTAAAACAACACTGTTACATGGTTTTATATTAGTATATATTGTACTTTTTCAAAATTATCAGGGTTAGGGGTATAACTCAGTGGTAGAGCACATGCTTAGCATGTCCATATCACTTTATTTAAAGTGTGCACCCATGTGCGTGCGCATGCGTGCACACACACACACACACACACACACACACACACACAGTCATTTCTGTATTACCTTTTCCCAATTGAACTTTTTCCCAACTTTTCAAGTTCTAATTTTAAGAAGTCTGTGAGGACTTAGATTATTAGGGTTACATTAAATTTGTGTTTTGCTTTTTAGTTCTTTATTTGGTATTGGAGATTGAACCCAGAGGCATTCTACCTCTCTCTGACTTACCTCCCCAGCCCAATTTTTTTTTTTTTTTTTTTGTAATTGTTAAACAGCATCTCAAAAAGTTGCCTAAGCTGGCCTCAAACCTGTGAGCCTTTCATTTCAGCCTCCCAAGTACTGGGATTACAGGAGTATGACACCACAGCTGGTTTAAGTTTGTGGATTATTTTAAAGAAATCACATTTTGAGACATTAATTTTACCATTTAGATTATGTGTCCGTAAGTAAAAGTATTCAGTGTTTGTCATATAGGTACTGAATCCATGTATCTCATTCTGTTTCAACTGTTAAAACTGTCTTTTGGCCGGGTGTGGTGGCATGTGCTTGTAATCCCAGCACTTGGGAGTCTGAGACTAGAGGATCTGGGTTCCGGCCAGCCTCAGCTAATTAGTGAGGCTTCCTGCAACTTAGTGAGACCCTGCTTCAAAATAAAAAATAGGACTAGCGGGAGTATCTTGGAGGTAGAATACCCCTGGGGTTCAATCCCAGTACTGCAAAACAAAACAACAACAAAAAAACCTCTTTTGCTTCTGCAGCAGATAGAAATGCAGTGCAGTGAAACTACTCATCGGAATTGCATTCTTGTCTGCTTTCTTGCTCTTTCATAACAACTTGAGTAGTATTTTTCACACTAAATCAGATCATGTTTCTCTCTCACTTAAAACCACCCAGTGGCTAGCCTCACTTAAAATCCAAATCTCTTACCAAGGTGCCGAGATCCTTTCGTGATCTGTCCTGTCTGCTTGCTGTCTTTCTTCACTTCATACTATGGCTTATATTTTGAGGTGGAGTTTTTTTTGTGTTTCTTGTGGATAGTTTCCATGGACTCTTTTCTACCTTAAAGGAATCTCTCAGTATTTGTATACTCTTTATTTTTGTATGTATTGTACATTTATTATTTTTGTACTTGATGGTTATTTTTCCTAAAATTTTCCTAATTTTATAGGATTAGGATAGAGATATCTGCTATATAGTAGAGATCAGAAACTCAGGAATATCTTTTTTTAAATGGAACTCAATATTTTAGTCTATCAAGGCATAGTTGATTGAAGTTCATGATACATAGAAAATAAGAGAATTTAAAGTCTAAGGACTAGGATCATTTGAAACTCTAGTATAAAGTAGTTCATATGAGTTCCAATTATGTGGCTAAGTGGTATACAAATTTGAAAGTATTTGTTTTATCAGAATTAATCTGAGAAAAGATCAGAAATGCTATTTTCCTAAGATTTTATTACTTGGAAAAATAATGTGTAGCTGGAACCAGATTATCAAATAAACAAGTCTCCAGATAAATTTCAATTTTAGATTTAAAAAGTAAATTTATAGTATAAGTATGTTCCATATAGTTTTTGGGATATGCTTAGATTAAAAATATTTTTTTTCTGAAACTTAAATTTAACTGGGCATCCTGTTGTTGTTTTTAAATTTAGCTTGGTGCAAGTTGAGCAGACTAACTTCTTAGAAATATAAAAGACAAACAGTAAATGGGTTTTAAAAGTTCCTCCCCATCACACAAAGAGTTCATGACTTAAATTATATCCACCTTTACCTGTAAGCAAGATACAGAGACCTTTTTTGGTATTGTATTGCTTTTCATTCTAACTGTTCTAACATTCTTGCAAAAAAAAAAAAGTCATTTTATTTTCATTTTTAACTATACATCTGTATTTACTCATAATCTCATCCCAATTTAATTTTTTAGCCATCATGAACCTGTGCTTGAGCAAAATAATGCAACTTGCTTTTATATCTTCTTCTGTGCTTGTCCCTGTTTCTAAAGACCCGTACTATGTCCCTCCCATCTATGCCTACCCAGTCCTTTAGTGCCTCCTTCATATGCCAGCTCTCCCTGACAAACAGAACATCTGGTTCTCATAGCTTAAAGTGATCCTACTTCTCAGCATTTTGCTTTTCTGGCAGGTTCCACTCCCTACCTAGTTCCTTACTGTTTATTACTAAATTGCTTTTAGAGGATCTGATCTTCATCGTCTTCTCTGTGGTACCTTTGTATTCCTGCACTGTGCTTAGCATTGTTCTTTTCAATACTTAGCATTCAAAGTGTGTTTGTTAGACAAATGTAGGACACTTATCGGTTTCCAAGTTAGTGTCTAATTTGAAATGCCCAAGAGAGAATCCTGACTATCAGCATAGTTGATAGTGGAAGAAAAGACCATACGAAAACCTGAGTACTTGTAATATAAAACTACATAGAAATGCGCGGTCAGTCTCATTGACTTAAGTGGATATGGACTGATGAGGATTAATCATGATTAATCTTAAATGCTAGGCCAAGAAAACCAGGTTAGCCAGAAAAGTCTAAAATACAGTCATAATCTTAAAAAGATAATTCAGAGAAGCAGAGATTTGGAAGTTGGAGAGATGTTGGTCAATGGATTCAAAATCCCAGATAGAAGTAAGTTTCTCTATTGTGCAAGATGGTGACTATTGTTAATGACAAGTGTTACATGTTTAAAAAATACCAAAAGAGTACATTTCAAGTGTTCTCATCACAAAAAGATGACTATGTGAGTTAGTACATGTATTTATTAGTTCAATTTAGCCACTTTACAGTGTATATATACTTGGAAACATGTTGCACACAATAAATATATGTAACTTTTTACTTTTAAGAAATGAAAGATAAAAATGCATATTATAGTTAGGCCAAAGAATGTCTTATTTTTCTGGTGTTGTCTAGTTATACTCTAATTTTGTAGCGCTCCTAAAAAACTCACTTGAAATTGGTTTTTCATGGTATAAAATAATCATTTAATAATGACAAAGAAATAAAACCACAAATCTTTTACAATTTTCAAGTGAAGAGTAAATAGGCTTCTTTGAGACTTACTGAGAGAGTGTTATATGAGTAAATAGTAAGTTGTAATGTGTGAGATTGTGTCTTCTCCAGATTACAGTTGATTAAAAAAATCCTTAATGATGCACTTTAACAAAAGAGAATCTTAAGGAAATAGTCCTAATACATCTTTAAATATTACCTGTTCTGAATAATCAGTTGCCCAGGATTTGCGAAAAGCTAGTTTGCTATGTTTAGTAACATGATGTTGTAAATATATTATTCTAGACGTTTGTCTAGAAGAAATGGGTGATGAAGTATCAAATTGTAACACTAGGTGGTAGTAATTGATTTTAGAAATTAAATCATAAAATTTTCTCAAACATGTATTCTTCTTTGAATAGGAAAACATTTAGAACAGCTTACATTTCAGAGGGAAAGGAAGAAAAAAATTTTCAAAGCTACAGAGCATCCATCTATCTTACTTGGGCTAGTCCCCTCCACTCCCTTCTTTGTTACTTTAACTGCTGTAACTTAACGAGTCTCAAATTTTTGGTTTTATGCTTTATGCCTTTATATTCTTAAAAGTTAATGAGGAATCCAAAGAGGTTTTTCATATGGCTTGCAAGCCAATAATAATTTTTTGTATTAGAAATTATGACTGAGAAATTGAAAAATGTATTCATTTTAAATAGTGTGCCTATTACTTTTAATATTAATTTTAAAATGATTGTCCAAACAACACAACAGTGAAATGGCTTGAAAGTTTTTGCAAATCCCTTTAATATCTAGCTTATTAGTAGGAGCTGGACTTTCATATCTGTTCATGAATTCATTCTGTTGTGATATGATACATCATTTAAGTCTGGAAAAACCTTAGGTGAGCAAAGAAGTTGACTTAATGGAAGGTTATGGGGGGAGGGGGGACACCCTAATGCACATGATGTACTTTCATGAGCATATCAAAGTCAATCACTAAACTGAACTTGAGAAGGTGGGAGGGCGAGGGAGTGGGGCGGGAATTGGGGAAGGGTTAAATGAGAGATGTGTGCATGTATGCCTTTTTAAGCTTGTACCTAACAAAGATGTATGATTATTGTACACCAATTAAAAATAAAATAAAATAAAGATCAGGGAAAAATAAATAAATAAAAACTATTGTATTTATCATTAGTAAAAAACAAAACAAAAAAACCTCCACTTACTTTACCTTCATGAGAGAATAAAATAGGCAGTTAACATATTATGAAAATCATTTTGACCTCAGGTAGTCTCCGAAAGGGTCTTGTGGACCCCAAAGAGTCCTAAACCACAATATAAGAACCATTACTCTCCCTCATTTGTGCCTGAAAGAAGGCAGTAACAAAATAACAAACAGTATTTATGCCTGATTTCTATTAATTTTGAATTTACAAATCCAAAAGGTTAAGCTGTCAGTTCTTGGCTTATACAACCTGGATATTGTACTTAAGAAAACAGTAAAATATTTATAACAAAAGGTTGAGAGTTAATATTATTATATTATTTGATAAGAAAGCATAATATCATAATAGAAAAATGAGCAAGATATAACCAAATGGTGAAAAGAATGCAAAATTATACTTACCATGTACTTAGAATGAACATAATTTCCAACCAGGAAATAAATATTTTTAGCTTTAATGTACATTAGCTAAAGTATACAGTCTGAAAACACTGTCATCACCATTGCATGTCTGTGTGGAATAATCTCTTGCCTCTTCATGCTCTGAGCTTCGTCTTTTCTGTTTGATCTACCTTCACAAATTTACCTCTCCCCTCTGTGCCAGTGATTGCCACATCTCTATACCAAACCCTGGCTTCTCAATTCTGTGTGTCTGAGCCCTATTTCCAGTTGTTTATCCCAATTTAGAAGTCCTAAAGGTACCTCGATCTCAGCTTGTCTGAAAGCAAAGTTATGTTTCCAGTCCCAGCACTCTAGAACATACTTCTGAATTCTTTTAGTTCATCATTATCAGGTTCCCCAGGCAGTATATGTTTAAGTAAGCTTTGACAAATGTTTCACTCCTTAAGTATGTTGATTTTTGTACCTTTTGCTGTTTCCTCTGATTTGAATTTTCTTCTTGTTCTCTTTTTGACCTGGAGAACTCCTGCATATGCTTCAGCATTCAATTCAGAAGTTTCCACTTCTGTACGCTTTCTGTTACACTGTAGACAGAGCATACACATTTTTTTTCATTCGGCTTTCTTGGTAAACTCTTAGCTTTTATTAGGCACAGGTTATTTTCTATTCATCTGTATTTCCCCAGTCACAAACATACTGCCTGTGTTCATTTATAGGGAAGAAGAGTAACATAAAATGTCCTTTTTTTTTTTTTTTTTTTTTTTTTTGGTACTAGAGATGGTGCTCAGGGCATTCCACCTCCAGTCTACACCCTCAGCTATCTGAATTTTGAAACAAGCTCTCTCCAAGTTGCTGAGGTCAATCTTGAACCTGTGATCTTCCTGTCTCAGCCTCCCAAGTACTGGGATTGATTACATAAATGTAATACCCCGCCCAGCCAAAATGTCCATGTTTTATTACTGTGCAAATAGTATTACTGCTACACAGTGGTCAATTTTACAAATTATGAAAAGCATAATGATTTTTTTTCAAAATCAATTCAAGATAGCCCTTTTACATGGATATGTTTCTATTTTTGCCAATGGTTCTTTGAATTTCAGGAAAGAAATTATTTCATTAAACAAACATTGAATATAATGTTTTATACATTTAATGTGCATCCAAAGTATCACATTTACCCATCAAAAAGATGATCTAGTGGTATTTTATACTTAGTACTTTAATGATGATTTGATGTATTCTCAATATATGTGTTGCATTTTAAAATATTGTTTTGGGCAAAGTAAAAATTGTGTATAAATTTGTATGTCTGTTTATACATATATCTATGTATAAGCACTCTTCAGATTTATATATGCTTACACAATGCTAAGTTCATTTTTGTTTTTGTTTTTTGCAGAACTTCTTGGTATACGTGAACAAGCAGCTATAGGATTTTTAACATTAATGGAAGCTTTAAGATATTGTAAGGTAAAGTGATTTTTAAGCTATTTATTTTGAAAGGTCTTTATTGACATGTCCACTGTTGTGAGTACTGCTTTTGTTCCCATGATGGCACATTTTAACTTACCACTATTATTATATACCACTCTCTCCCTTCCTTCCTGATCTCCCACCTAAAATGATAGCGTTATCAAGATGGCTAAGCTCACTGATCATCCTGCGTTTTCTATGGGGGGATCAGGGATATAAATAACATGTAAAATAATTAGTCAAGTGGATATAATTGAATATTTTTATAAGCTTAAGCAACGTGCCATCTCCTCATTAATAAAAGGTATACTTTACCAAAACAACTGATAATATATTATCAGGTAAATAGAAAGAATATGCTAAATACCTGAAATTCTAACTTTTATCTTTTCCATTTGAAAAATTATTTGACAGCAAAAAACAAAAAAGATCCCAAGCATTCACAATATTAAACTCTTCATCACATTTGCTGGAACCAGGAACTGCGTGAAACTCTCCTTTATTGCTGTACACCTAGTTGTCTTCCTGTTCAATCCAAAATAACCATTGAGTATTCCCAAGAGTTTTAAGTGGGGTTCAAATCATTAATTTCTACTTACTCTGACGTCATGATCCTGGACAAAGGAAGTAGATATCATTTTTTTCCAGCTGTATTATGGGGGCCCTTAGTAGTAGTTCTGGTCGCCCAACAATAACAATGTCTTGTTTTTCTTGGTTCCTTTCTTGTTATATTTATGCCTGTATTGTGGTTGTCATTTGTGGCCAGATAGCATTCCTCTTTCCAGTCAGCATTTAGGGAAGATGTCTGATAACCAAATAGGATTCATCCCTGTCTTACTCATTAGTAGTGACCATACAGCTAGAAAATCACAACTCCTTTATTTTCAGTCATTTTAATTATACAGGCTAATGCTACTCTGAGACAGTTTGGCAACCAGAGACTCAAACTGTGCTCCCTTCACCCCCCTACACTCATTCATACATCCTAAAAGGAATTGTGCACGTTTGCTCACACACCGACATGTTTTGCAGGAGGCTAGGTTGGGGGGAGTTTATATTTTAAAACATTTTTCATGTAGCTGATAAGATCCTAATGGTGGGGATCCTGTCTTCTTGGCTGGTATCCTTCCACTTTCTCAAATATGTCTGCCAGCTCTTGCCTGATATGTCCTGGTACTTGCTGTCCTCGCTACCTGTGGTACTCAGGCTCTTCACACTCGTCCCTTCAGGAGGTGCTTCAAATCTCCTCTGAAAGACTCCCTTGACGTTCTTTCGGTTACTCTTTTTCACACTATTTCATAGGAATAACTGCTCTATATTTACTCTTTTAAATCTGAATGTTTTTCTGTTGTCCTCACTAAAGGAATGTAAACTCTTTAGAGGAAGAGCATTGTCTTACTTGGTCCAAATTAGGTGTTCAATAAATATTTGTTGAATGAATAAATGAACAATCTCACCAGTATTAGTTTTTCTAAATGTGTACTTTTGTTTCACTCTTAGGTAAAACAAAAGATTGTCTATTTTTCCTTAGTAGAGAGTGAATAGCTGCTGTGTGTTCTCTTACTTCATATTGCTCTAGTGATCCAGCAGCTAACTATATTTTTGTTGTTGTTTTTAATAAGATTTAAACCAGGAGTGGGGACACACACCTGTAATCCCAGTACTTGAGGGATTGAGACAGAAGGATTACAAGTTCAAGACCAGCTCTGGCAACTTAGTGAGGCTCTCAGCAATTTAGCAAGATCCTTGTTCCAAATAAAAATAAATAAATAAATAAAATGGGGTTGAGGGTATAGCTCAGAGGTAGAATACCTCTGAGTTCAATCCTCAACACCACAAAAAAATATATATATATGATCTAACTTTTCTTTTAATGGCACAACACGATATACGTGGGCACTCGAAAGGTAGAGAGGCTGTCAGGCAGGGCCATACAGGGGGCTTATCAGGGGACAGAGCAACAGCAAGCTGGAGCCATAGGGGCAGCTTGTACATGGCAGGTGGGCTGGCTCCCTATGGATTGCGAGTAATTTCAGTGGCCGCTGGGGCAAAGGGATGTCTAGTTGTCTAGCACTTGACATCAGGGCAATTAGGATGATCCTAGAGTATGAAGACCTACATGGGAAGTGGCTAGGGTGTGAATTTCATTATATTTTGGGGGGTGGCGTACTGGGGGCTGAGCTTGGGGCATTCTACCTCCAAGATATTCCCCCCTTTTAAAAATATATTTTATTGGTGCATTGTAATTATACATCATAAGGAGGTGTTCGGAGTGATAGAAACACACATGTACACAGTGGTTGATGTATTTCCTCCTGATCCCACCTCCTCCCCATACATGTAATTGAGATTAGTGTTAATAATGTCATGTAAGCCTGGCGTGGTGGCGCACCCTTGTAATCTCAGTACTTGGGAGGCTGAGACAGGAGGATCGCAGGTTCACAGCCAGCCTCAGCTATTTAGTGAGGACCTTTGCAACTTAGTGAGACCCTGTTTCAAAAATAAAGAATAAAATAGGGCTGGGGGTATACCTTGGAGATAGAAAGCCCCTGGGTTCAATGCCCAGTACTGAAAAAAAAAAAAAAATATATATATATATAATATAATGTCATATATGTACATAGCATTATTTGAACCATTTCCTTCGCCTTTTTTGTAAGCATGTGTTTTTATTTCTATTTAGTATATACCCAAGAGTAAGATCTGTGGTCATATGATAATTCTGTGTTTCACTTTTTGAGGACTGTCGAACTTTTTCAAAGTGATTATAATATTGGTGCCCCTCTGTTAATTTATTTTTATTATAAGATACTTCATGAGTTCAGCATTCATTTACCTTTTGATTCTAATGTAGAAAATTCTACCTCATTTTAAATATACACACATGCTTTTTTATAAAAGAAAAATTAAACATTATGTAAACTGCTCAATATAGAAGGCAGCATGGTGTAATGGAGATTCACCAAAGTAGGAGTCAGAAAACTTAAGTTCTAATTCTAGTTCTATAGCTGTTGCTTAAATTCAGACCAAGCACCGATCCTGAGCATTTCTCATGTTTCTTGTGAACTGAAGGACTTACACTGCTCATTGCTAAAATCCCAGATCCCCTTCGATTCTAAAACCCACCAGCGCTTTTCCTTTTTCTTTGTCCTCTCCTTTTGTTCTTTTTACTGCTGTCCTAAAACTCCTTCCCACTTTACTGGCTCAACATCACTACATTGGCACAACTAACTCCTATCGTGGGGCAGAGATTCTCATTTTTCTCTTCATGAATACCAGAGTGCCTCTTCTCCCCTCTCCTCCTAGTGGTAAGATCCCATTCCCAGGGCCACCTTGGTGGTAGAAGCAGGGGCTGCTGGCCTTGACTGCTGCAAGTAACTACTTGGAATTTCCCAAGTACAGGCAGTCTATGAGAAAAGAAAATACAGCAAATTCTGTTGTTAAGATTGATTGTTTTTCAGTTAAGATTTCTGCCTAAGTATATGGAATTGATTGGTGTGAACATGGTGGACTTTGTAAATCTATCTTACTTGTTGAGTATTAAGCTGTCTTTTTCTTAATTACAAACATACAAAATGATGCTCTCAAGTTTTTGGTACTTTAGTTTGAAGACAAACTACAAATAGCTTTTTATACATTTTAAAGAGATTCTTCATATGTAAACCTTGAAGAATTGAATAACAAAATTCTTCTATATTCTTAAGTGTTTTGGATTGCACATTCCATCTTGCAAAATTGTTATATTACCCTAGATTCCTTGAGGAAAAGGGTATTCCTGTATGTTTTTCCCTTTACTTATCTTATTTGTTAACTTATATTTTTTCCTTATAAAATAATTATCAAGTTTATGGCTTTGGGTTTGAGTAACCGAATTGCCAAAACCCAAGAATGGTTGTCAAGGCTACACTAGTTATTCTAGCAGTGTTACATCTGTACTGTTACTGTTCTGATGTATAGGTACAATATAAATTGAGAAACATTTCTTTTATATATTCAGCACTTAATCTCTGTGGGTAAGGCACTGTCACAATACATAATTATATTTAAATGTGAATTGGACACAACATACTTCAAGTACTTGTGGGAAAATATTTTAATAGGCAATATGATTTTTTCATTTATTTGTTTTATTTTGCTACATTTATTCTAGGTTGGTTCATACTTGAAATCTCCAAAATTCCCTATTTGGATTGTTGGCAGTGAAACTCACCTCACCGTATTTTTTGCCAAGGTATGCTTTTTTAAGTATGACATCAGACCTACAAGTACTATAACTCCATATTTAGTTTGTATCTTTGTGCAAATGTCAGTCTGTTCCCATTTATAAATGGATTGTTCCAAAAATCTAAAATGTTAAAGCAAAAGAGCACATTATTAACGTACATGAATGAAGTATTTGAATTATAAAATCTATTAATGGTGTTAAAGTCAAGTGCTCTTCTAAGATAGACTGTTTCCCACAATTTTAATATGTATTTAATTATATTGAAATAGACAAAAATGTATTTAAACATGTTCATTTCAAAATACTTATATAAAACTTTCTAAATCTTAATTGTTAACTATTTAGAGTGATTTTCCATAATTGAGTTAAGAACTTTAGCCTCAAACAACCTTTATTTAATTCCCAACCTTGCCACTCACTAATCTCTTAGCCTCTTTTCCAGAAATGGAAACCATTTTCAATTTTATACAAAATTATTTTCAAACCAGTTATTTATATATAATCCAATTTTTCACCATTATGAAAAATGAGTTATATGAAACTAACTTTTAAATAAAAAGATATAAGATGAAAATATTTTAAATATTAAATCTAATATTATGATTGATAGTTAAAAAATGATTTTGTTATAAAAAGTAGGAAAGATTTCACAGAAAGCTAATAGAAGCAAGTATCAGTTGAGCAATGTGAATCTTGTAGTAGAATCTTGTAATCAAGCATCTGAAAAAGTTAAGGATCCTGACCAAATCATAAAAAGGAATTATATCCTGCTTTTTGTGAAATATTCACTCCTTACCTACCTGTCTTGGTGTTTTCTATTGTTCCCACAGTACTTAGCCAATTGTGCTACTGTGCAGTTGGCCAGCATGCAGTTCCCAAACACGTATGTATTTTTAGTAGTGCATTGTAATTATACATCATAGGGAGGGAGGTTCAAAGTACATGCACACAGCACGTGGTGTCTTCCTTCCGCCTCCTCTCTGCTCCCCTCTCCCTCTGTATACGTGTTAGTGAGATTGCTACTGATGCTTTCATACGTACACATAGCATTATTTGAACTGTTTCTTTGATCCTCTTTTTTCCCCTTATCTCCTTACTTTTACAACCAAATAACTAACTATATTATTTTTAAAAGAGCACTAGTATAAGTTCATGATTTTATATTTGAATGCAGACCTATTTATGTGATAGTTATACCACTTTATATTTGAGATGTCCAGGAGCCCAGAACTTAGCTTTCAATTTTATTGAACCCTCTCATTGACCTCTGGAGAATTATTGAGCACATTTTATAAGATTGGAAGAATTTCACAAGTCAGTTTTCTTGAAAATCAGTTGTAAAAATAAACTTAACAATTAACTTTTATGAACAGGTTGTAAAACTTCAGGTTGATCACTTATTACATAGATCTATCTATGAAGAAACTTTTTTCTAAAATTTTAAAATCAGACTGTCTGCCATGTTTTATAAATCATCTTAATTCCTCCTGGATATTAACAAAGCAATCTTTTTAAAATCTTAAGCATCAACCATTTATGAAACAAGCAATCTACTACTCTACTCCTTGACACATACACAAGCCATCCTATGTAAATAGTTTTAAAGTTATTATTGAGGGGGGATATTACAGAGTCTAACTTCAGAAACCTCATAGGAACTGCAAAGTCATCAAGCAGGGAAATTCCCACAGAACCTTCTAATAGAGGATATGGGTAAGGTGAAATGCAGTAAGTAAATGGACCTCTTCAAAGAAGGAAACTTAAATCCTGTTGAGCAGGATGGAAACTTCCCAGGCAGGTCATCTGAGCTAAAGCAGAACAAAACCTTCAGATCTATAATACTGAGAGACCACATGCCTGTGAACGTGGGTCTTGAGAAATTGTTCCGTAGTACTTTGATGAGGTTAGTTGAGAACTTGCAAGCCTACTGTACAGATTGAAGAGACGTGTTCTATTCTGTAAAGTAGATGCTTAAAGAATTTATAACCTGTATTGAAACTTAATTATTTTTAAATCATTTTCCCTTAATTTCAAGAGATAAAACTAGTCCTGATTAAAACAAGACATTAAACATGTCTTACAATATGTTAAATTTTTTTTTTTTTTTGTAGTCAGGTCTTTTTGTGATACATATTTATATACTTTAAAGGCTCAAATATTACCTCTTTGAACATTTGAGTGTTTGTCCTTTTATCTTTTTCTTCCCTCTTATTTTCCCTTTTGGTTCTTTGCCTTTCTTATATTTGGGTTTTAACTTGGGCTACTTGCTTAATTTCCCATTCTGGAACTAATTATGAAATTTATTTGCATTGCATATACAAGAAGAAGGCTTTAAATTTGAAAATATGGTACTTTGATTAGAATTATATATATGTAATTATATGTAGACTAAATAAATGTCTTTTTGGTTATTTGTGCATGTTAATTTTTTAAAAACTATCTGTGCATTGCATTTATACATAGTGAGGTTCAATGTAATAAAAACGCACAGGCACACAGATCTTGGTATATTTTAATCTTAATGTGAGGTGACAGCTGCTGATATCAAAATAGTTGGAACCTACCCACAGCATCTAGTTTCATCTTCAGAAGACCAGTGACTAATTTCCTTGGTAATCTATTTCAAACTTTCTTTTGAAGTTGGGGCTGGAGATGAGTTTTGCATCCCTGTTCTGTTCTTTTATGCTTATGTATGTGTGTGTATAACATTCCCTTCAGGTGAGAACACATGAAAACACATAAACATTTAAACACAAAATATATCAAGAAACTGAATTCAATGTGAAGGAGAAACAAAACATTAAAATCTTTCTCTGGTTCCAACCACTTTGGAAAGATACCCAGGAGGGATATAACTGGATCATATGGTGGATCCATTCCCAGCTTTCAGAGGAATCTCCTCAGTGATCTCCATAGCAGCTAAACTAGTTTGCAATACCACTAACAGTGTAGAAGAGTTTCTATTTGCCCACATCCTTACCAACATTTATTGTTATTTGACTTCTTGATGATTGCCATTCTGATTGGGGTTAGATGGAATCTCAGTGTAGTTTTGGCTTACATCTCCCTGATTGCTAATGATGTTGAACATTTTTCATGTATTTATTGGACATTGTATCTCTTCTTTTGTGAAGTGCCTCTTCAGTTCAATTTCCCATTTCTTGATTGGACTATTATTATTTTTTTTTTTTTAGTGTAAAATTTTTTAAGTTCTTTGAATATTCTAGATATTAGTCCTCTGTCAGAGAGATAGCTGGCAAAGATCTTCTCCCATTCCACAGGCTTTCTCTTTAGACTCTTGATGGTTTCCATTGATGTGCATAAATTTCTTAGTTTGATGTCATCCTACTTTTTAATTCTTGTTTTAATTTCTTGAGCTTTGGGGCTCTTGTTGAGGAAGTTTCTATCTGTTCCTATATGTTGGAGTGTTCAACCTATGCCCTCCTCTAGTAGCTTCACAGTCTATGCTCTAACTTCCAAGTCTTTGATCCATCTCAAGTTGACTCCTGTGCAGGGTGAGAGGTATGGATTTAGTTCCATTTTTTTACAAATTGGTAACCAGTTTTCCCAACACCATTTGTGGAAAAGGCTATATTTTCTCCAATGTTATGTGCTGGCATCTTTGTTGAAAATCATTTGGCTATAATTGTGTGGGTTTGTTTCTGTATCTTCTATTTTGTTGCATTGATCTACATGTCTGTTTTTGTGCCAATACCATGCTGTTTTTATTACTATAGCTCTTTAGTATAATTGGAAGTCAGGAATTGTGGTGCCTCCTGCAGGGTTCCTATTGTTGAGAATTGCTTTGGCTAGTCTGGGTTTTTTTGTTTCTCCATATGAAGTTTATGATTGATTTTTCTTGGAGCTAACTTTCATCATATTATGTTAATGATTTGTACTACTCTAATACTAAATTTTTTTAGTCATTTTGAACAGAAATCTTTCCAATTATAAGGGTTCTTGCCTCCTTAAGCAAAGTGAACACTGATTTCCTGTGTGTCTTCTTTACTCTGAATATCCTTGTGCATGTATATTTAAATAGCTGGGTTTTGTATAGTTTTTTAATTTTCTTTTTCTTTTAGTTACTATTTCTTAGTAATATCAGTGATGTTATCTTGCTTCCTGAAAGAGATCTCTCTTCCCCTTATATTTTCTTCAAATAGAATCCAAATAATTTTCTAAAGAAGATAAACCATAATTGATAGAAGGTCATAAAGGTGTTCCATTTTAAATAAAGTCTGAGTTTTCACTAAAGTCTTTATTGATTAGTCTACATTTCTATGTGTCCATAATTGAGGGGAAAAATTGTAACCAGTAAAATTGATAGCTGATTAGAGAAAAATCATATGTATAGTGTATGACCATCACTATGTCTTAATGAGTTTGATTTTTCTTGGGCACACACTCACACACATACACATACTCTTTTGTTTATGTTACCCTCTGTGTACAATGTGATTATGAAAGTTCTGCTCAGCCCTCTTGGTCTAGCCTTGAAGTCTTTTACATTATGGCCTACCAATTCTACTTCCTTGCTGTTCCTATTCTTCTTCTAATTTTCTACTTTCTTGTGACATTACCTGGCTTATCTTTGTTGTCCCACAGTACCAATATAGCAAACATTTGGTACTGTGCTAAGTACTGTTGAAATGCAAGGCTTGATGATTGTCATTTACTGAATGTTGTCTCTCTATTAGGCACTATGCTATGTGTCTCACATGTATTCTTCATTTAACTCTCAAAGCAACCTGTGAAGTACCATTTTCTTCTAATATTTTAAAGTCAGTGGCTAATGGAAAATGACATTTCCAACTTCATAAGCTAGTGATACTAAGGCCAGAATTCAGAATTGACTCTTCTGACTTTTGAGCTATGCTTTTAACTACTTTCTCTTTTTGGGAAAACAGATCATTTTGCTAGAATGTAGTAAAGACTGGATGAAGGAAGAAGTGGGTGCAGACACTTTGAATGAAAGGAAATGATAGGTTTTAGATTTATATAAAGTGAGAGTTGTATTCTAAGTTTGAAAAAAATAGCAAAAAGATAAAAGATGTGGTATCTGAAAAGTCATGCTATTTTTGGAGAATAGTAATTGATTTATTATAGTTAAACCATAATAGTTGTGCAAGGTGATTAATGGAAGCAAATGCTGGGGTCAGTTGTCAGACCAGCTTGCATAATCAGATTTATTCCCAAATCATCTTCACTGGGTGAAAGTTTATCTTGTTTTGTTTTGTTTTGTTTTCTATTTCATTGCTAGTAGCATCCTGTGGTATAGATGTATAACAGTTTGTTGACCATTCTTTAATGTACACTGGGGTTACTTCCAGTTTCAGTATATTTATGAATAAACCTGCTATATACATTTGTGTATAGGGATCGCAAACTTATCTCAACATGAATGACTAAACATTAATATCCAAGGCATGAATGTAAAATTCATGGAAATAGAGCAGGCTTCTTAATAAACAGTAAACACTTCTCTGTAAAGCTGTAATTTTTTAGATATTGAAAAGTATTTGAGTATTTGAGTACTGTGACTTTGTCAGTCATTCCAAACCTTTTTTAATAGGAAGGTAGGATTATGAGGAGGACAGGTTCCTATTTTCATTCATATGAATTCAAGCCTACCAAGAATAAATTACTCGTATTGGGTGACCTACAATTTCCGTAATCCCTTTAAACATTCACTCCTATAGGAACCTATGAAATCTGTAGATGTGGAGATTCCCCAGTATGTAGCTTATGTGCTCAAGTCACGATCACTGAACAGCAAGGGGAAAGAGACTAGAGGGAAAGTAGGCCAGGTGTGAATAGAAAGAGCAAATGGAGTGCATGTGACACAAGCAGAGTGAAGCCTGGCCAGAATATTAGGTTTTATTTCCTTTTGTCATCTTGCTGCAGTAACAGACAACCCTAAAATCTCAGTGGTTTCCATGGTGGTATTCAAGAAGGCAGCGATGAGAACAGTCTACCCTCCATGTAGGAGGAACATTTGACTACTGGCATTGTTTAAGATTGCTAGCATGTGATGATGATAAAAGAATTCAAAAGAACATGTGTTATTTTAATTCTCTACAATGGACCTTCTTTTTGCCTGTACTGGGAGACATTGCACATGCACACACACCCAAACACACACCTCAAAGCATTGGCTGCAGGTCTGTTCCGTACTTGTCATTCATTCTACGATTTGAGCTGAAGAAGCAGTTCCTGTCTGGAATCTGGCATAGTTGCATTCCCAGTTATATTTCTTTGTACAAAACAGGTCACCTGGCCAAACTTGACAGCAGTGGGGCAAGAGAGTAGTCCCTTGCCACAGAACGGGACATCAAGACCTCAGCAAAGGCAGTGATATGTCATCTTCTTAAAGGAAGGGAGGAACTACTAAAAACAATGTCATCTACCACCATGGATTATTGTGTCCAGGTGATTTAACAGATTTTAAATTAATTCTCATGATCCAAAGAGTGTTTACCTAGAAATAGGAAAATTTTATTTACCAAATTTATTAATTTTTTTTACCCAGCTGTTTGTGTAATTTTAACTTCCACAGTCTATTAAAGTCAGATATGGTCATTTTTTTAGTTCTGTGGGTATTCATATGCTAAAGTTGTTTTCTTAATGAAATACAGTTAAAATGCTCTAGTGTTACTTGCATATCCAAGTTTATAGCAGAACAATTCATTACAGCCAAATTATGAAACCAACCTAGATGTCCATCAACAAATGAACAGATAAAAAGAATGTCATATACACACAATTGAATTGTCCATAAAAAAAAAATTGTCATTTGCAAGAAAATGGATAGAACTCAAGACTATTATGTTGAGTGAGATGAGCCAGACTCAGAAAGTCAAAAGATATGTTTCCTATGTGGAAGCTAGAGAGAAAAAATATGAAATAAAAGGGACTTCATATAAATGAAGAAAGAGACCAATAGAACAGTAGAAAAGGAATGGGGAAGGGAAGTGGGGAGGGAGGAAGGGGGAAAATAAGACTAACAGTTCTTCTTAACTGGATTATTTACATAAACAAGAGACCCCAGTGATAGATAATCTCTTAAAGATCCGTAAACAGCCGCATTCTGGGTGCCTGGGAGGGTCCTGGGACACAGTGGACACATGAAGCGTTAAGAGTGAATCCATGGCAGAGAGCAGTGGGGGAGGATGAAGAGATTGTTGGAGCGAGCTGTACAGTTGTGACAATGGGAAAAGAGAAGCCCGCTCGTTAGTCTTGATAACTGCAGTGATGCTAGCACAAGGGTACCCATCTCCATTGGAGACATTTGCTCCTACTGCCTTGTTTCTAGTCGTGCACTTAGAGTTGTTTTTTTGTTTTGTTTTCTTTTGTGTTTTTTTTAACCAAAATTTTATTTTATTACTGCTCAGAAAAAAACATAACCACATTTATACTTATACAGTATAATCTAAATTATAAATTTAATTATAGATTGCAGTATGTATACAAAATCTATTTTACAATTTGTAAAACTTCCAAAAGACTATTTCATGTATCATAAAATATTTTTACTGAAATAATAAAGTAATAACTTCTCTGAAGTTGAGAATTCTGGTAATAGATTGAAATTTAAATAACTGCCATTGACTATGTATACAT
Source organism: Graphiurus murinus (assembly GCA_004027655.1). Taxonomy (NCBI): domain Eukaryota; kingdom Metazoa; phylum Chordata; class Mammalia; order Rodentia; family Gliridae; genus Graphiurus; species Graphiurus murinus. The sequence goes on from PVLC010017949.1 coordinate 21,269, forward strand.
AAGTGAAAATACCAATGTGAATCTCAGTACTCTCTAGTGGGAAGGGAGGAGATGGGGAAGAGGGGGAGGGAGGCACCAAGTACTTTGTGCATTTATGTCATTGTCAACATGATTTACTATTATGATGTGAGACTATAATGCACCAATAAAAGCACATAAAAATAAAAATATTTTGAACATTTTTAATATCTGAAACATGTATTACTTTTTCTTTTGGGGGGGGGTACTGGGGATTGAACCCAGGGCATTCTACTCTGAGTTACATCCCCAGCCCTATTTTTTTATTCTTTAGTTTGAAACAAGGTCTCACTGAGTTGCAGAGGGCCTCACTAAGTAGCTGAGGCTGGCCGTGAACCTCGATCTTCCTGTCTCAGCCTCCCAAGTACTGGGATTACAAGCGTGCACCATCACGCCTGGTTTATGTATTACTTTTTAAAAATCTCTTCAATTTAAAAAGTAGAAAGATTTTGTTCTTCTCTGTGGCTGAGTAAAATTCCATTGTGTGCATATCCCATAGTTTTGTAATCCATTCATCTGTTGATGGACATCTTGGCTGGTTCCATAGTTTGGCAGTTGTGAATTGTGCAGCTATAAACATAGATACACATGCATCAATCTGATAGTTTGGTTTCCATTCTTTTAGGTAGATACCCAGAAGTGGTATTGCTGGATCATATGGTAGGTTCATTCCCATCCTCTGAGGATCCTCCATACTGTTTTCCAAAGTGGTTGCACTAATCTACAATCCCACCAACAATGTATTAGGGTTCCCACTTCTCCACACCCTCGCCAGCATTTGTTGTTGTTTGTGTTTTTTATGATTGCCATTCTGATTGGAGTTAGGTGAAATCTCAAGCTAGTTTTGATTTGCATCTCTCTGATTGCTAATGAAGTTGAACATTTCCTCATACATTGGCCATTTGTATTTCTTCTTTTGTGAAGTGTCTATTTAGATCCTTTGCCCATTTTTTGATTGGGTTATTTGTTTTCTTAGCTGTGAATTTCTTGAGTTCTCTATATATTCTAGATATTAGTCTTCTATCAGAAGAGTAGCTGCCAAAAATTTTCTCCCACTCTGTGGGCTCTCTTTTGAGCTTCTTGATAGTTTCCTTTGCTGCACAGAAGCTCTTCAGTTTAATGCAATCCCATATATTGATCGTCCTTTGAGTTGCTTATGCCTTTGGGGTCTTGTTCAGAAAGTTTTTACCTGTGCCTATGTGTTGAAGTGTTGGGCCTATGCCCTCTTCAAGTAACTGCAAGATCTCTGGCCTGACTTAGGGGTCTTTGATCCATCTTGAATTGACTCTTGTTTAGGGTGAGAAAGTGGGGTTTATTTCCATTTTCCTGCATATGGTTAACCAGTTTTGCCAACACCATTTGTTGAAGAGGACAAAATCATATCATTCGCAGGGAAATGGATGGAACTGGAAAACATTATGCTAAGTGAGATTAGTCAGTCACAAAAAGTAAAAAATCGTATGCTCTCCCTAAAATGCAAAAGCTAGGGAGACAGTGGGACATAAGAGGGACTCCAGATGAAGAAGGAGAAACCTTAGATGAGCAAAGAAGGTGACTTAACTGAAGATGCGGGGGTGGGGGGGAATGCACGTGATGTACTTTCATAAACATATCAAAGTCAATCACTAAACTGAACTTGAGGAGGGAGAGCGAGGGAGGGGGTCGGGAATTGGGGAAGGATTAAATGAGAAATGTGTGCATGTATGCCTCCTGTACCTAACAAAGATGTATGATTACAATGCACCAATTAAAAACAAAAGGAAAATTACAAAAAAAAGTAGAAAGATGAAAGTGGCCAGTAAAAAAAAAAAAAAAAGTATATGGTTTGAAGTAAGAATAAATGAAATTGAATATTATTTAGGAATTTGACACTAAAGCTTCAGTTTGCTTATATATGAAATAGGAATTAAAATACCATCCTTGCTAATAGAATTATATTAAATATTAAATAAGATTTACACCTATAGTCTTGCACAACTAAGTGATATTTCTTATTGAGTTGATGGTTTTCTTGAGGAAGAAGCTTCTTTTTTCCTACCCTGAAGATTTTGCTGATATAACACAAATCACTGCCACGGTGCTGTGGATGACCCGGGGCTCTTGTATGTTATTTGGAAAATAATGGGAAAGTAAAAAGACCACTGTCCTACATACTTTCAAATTATATGACGTATTTTGGGAGCATTTCATAATTGACTTAAAATCTGTTTCTAAATAGTTCCCAAATCATATTTGTAAGTATAGATAATGGGCAAGAAATTGGCATGAAAAAGGTTATAAAGTGATTTTAGAGTAAACTTTTACTTAAACCTTAAAGGTAATATGTATACCACCTAATTTTTGTCTTCTTTGAAGGGGCTCTTAGTAGCCCTATGAAATGTCTGCACACTAAAATGTCATCTAACTACATGTGATCATTCCTGAAATTAGTTAGGTAAGACTCCTGGAGGTTCTCTAGTTACTCAACACAGCAGCTCATTCTTGATAATAATGAAAGGTACAATGAATAAACTTTAAAAGACCTTTTCAGTAATGAACTACTTGTATCTAGCCAACATAGTTCTTATGTTTCAGTACCTGCTGAGAAGAATAGCTAATGTTACAGCATTTTCTAAAGTTTATGGTGATTGGTGAATAATTACACAGATAAGCAGAGAGAATTACATGAAAAAGCGATATTCGATTCATGGTTATAGGATATTAGATAGTCCCAGTGCAGTTGGTTCTTCTCTCCTTCTCTTTAGCACTTTGCCGATTAAGTAAAGGTGGATGAAGCTAGATAATTGTAAAAACTATAGTGTTTAGCTATCCAGTAAACTGACTGAATAGAATTTGCTCACACTAACATTCCTGTGATCAAAGCATTCAATTATATCAGACTAATGTAGAAAATTACTTTTAGAATAAATACATTTTTCATGAGAAGAGCTTAAATAGGTAACTAAAATAGTATTTAAGTATTTGTCTCTTATGTTTAGGATATTTTTCTACTGAAGGTATTTAAAAGAGAGCAGATGCTGTACCCATTGCAATTTTCTTCTTACTGTATAACTGAAAATGAATTAACAACAATACTAAAAAAGCAACCCTGCTGAGTTCAATACATTAGAAATACATCATTGGAGTCTCTTAATTATAGTCAAAGGTTTCATAGAAATAAAAATACATTAACAGTTTTATCTTTTTCTATTAGATCTTAAATGCATGGACTACATCCACTGGCTAATAAGTTTGACAGTGCTAAAATTTATGGCTGTGTAGATAGATCAGGGCAATATTCTAAATATGAAATCTAAATGTTATTGCTATATTTTTATTTGTGGATGAAAACTTGAAATATTGAAATATTTTCATTAGAATTTACTATAATTTCTTGTTTCCCTTCTTTCCTTCCTTTCTTCCTTTTTCCCTCCCTTCTTGTTTCCCCTTCTTATAATAAACACATCTTAAAATAAGTGTGGTATGATTAAGTAGAGTTAAATCCTCAGGAGTTTAGCAAATTGCCTGTTCATATATCACTGAGACTAAAGGAGCAAAACATGATTTTTCAAAAACTTTTCAAGACGAAGTTTGCTTTGTTAGTAACAATAGTTACATTTGGTGGTTTTATCTTGTGGAACCTGGCCAGTACCATAGGGATATAGGAAAGAGGGAATTTCTCTTTAGGTAGCTAACATACTTTTTTGTGGTTGTTGTTTGTTTTGCTTTTATCCACATAGGGAAACTTGAGATACTTTTTTTTATATACTTTCTATTTCAACCAGCAAGCTGCCTGAATTGCTTTTTTAAAATACTCTGTTCTTAAGTTAATCTATGTTCATCTACTTCATTTTCTTACCTGGCACTTCTCCAGCTCTCCCTGCCTCTAGTGCTTGTGTTTGATCTCTACTAGCCTAGGAGACATTGACGGCAGGCTAAAAGTGAGTGTTCGCGGTGTGCTGAGCACTAAGATAATGCTGTATGTGATATTTGGGTGTTTAATCATTTTCTCCAAATTCTAAAAGCACAAAATCATCCATTCTTCCATCAAAACTGATTTCCCTTTGTAACTTCTCCTTTTCTCTCTCTGTTCTTCTCAAGTCCTCTTGAGCTCTTTCAAATTTCCCCATGTTCAAAGAAATGACATCTTCCTTTTTTTATAATTCTGTTTTTTTTCTAGAATTCCTTACATTCTTTCCTGTTTCAAATAGTAGCCAAAATATCTTCTTCCTAAAAACTATGAAGATGATTAAGACATCTTTACACCTTTGGGTGTATATAAAAAAGAAAGCATATTTAATAAATATTAGCATATTTGGGACGAATATGTGATATATTTTCTAAATTCTGAGTTATCAAATAGTAGTCCTCAGACCAAATCAAATAAAACCTGTTTTTATAAAATACTTAATTGGAACACAGCCACAGTCATTTGTTTTGCTACTAAGTTTTTTTATATATTAATAGCCAGAGGAAGGAGATGGATTTTCAGGGCCCTTTTTATTAGAGTCTGTTTTAAATCCTTTATAGATTAGCTTAATATTTTTTTATGTTGAACACTTGTAACTTAGATAACACAGGATATCAGGTAGTTTGCTTTAAATTTATTTTGCACTCCTGCATTTTATTTTATTTTATTTATTTATTTATTTATTTATTTATTTATTTATTTATTTATTTATTTTTGCAGTACTGGGAATTGAACTCAGGGGCATTCTACCTCTGAGCTATACCCCCAGCCCTATTTTTTATTCCTTATTTTGAAACAGGGTCTCACTAAGTTGCAGAGTGCCTCACTAGGTAGCAGAGGCTGGCCGTGAACCCGGATCCTCCGGTCTCAGCCTCCCAAATGCTGGGATTACAAGTCTGCGCACGCCTGCATTTTATAGTCTTTAATGCCAGAGAATTTTATGTAAACCTTATATGGACTAAAATGTGGAATATTCTGTGCTTCCTTCAATTTATAAAGTGTTTTTATCCCAAAACTTTATTTTGTAGTAATAACTAAAGTAATGCTTTGATTATATTCTCCACACCTCATCCCCCTAAAAAGAGTGCTTTGTTTTACATTTATATTCATAAGAATATTTCTTCTTCTCTATTACAAATCCAGAGTCCTTGCCAGAGCAGTTAGGCAAGAGGAAGACATAAAAGGCCTCCGACTAGGAAAGGGAAAAGTGAAACTCACTATGCTGATAGCATCATCTTGTTTGCGGACTCCATCAGAAAACTAAACATATACAAATAAAGTTGCAGGATACTAAATCAATACACAAAAATCAATAGCATTTCCTCTACACTAATTGTCTGGAAATAAATCAAGAGAATAATTCCATTTACAATAGCTACCAAAAAATTAGGAATAAATTTAACCAAAAAAGTGAAAGGCCGAGCCGGGCGTGGTGGTGCACACTTGTTATACCAGCATTTGGGAGGCTGAGACCGGAGGATCCAGGTTCGCGGCCAGCCTCAGCTACCTAGTAAGGCACTCTGCAACTTAGTGAGACCCTGTTTCAAAATAAAGAATAAAAAATAGGGTTAGGGGTGTAGCTCGGAGGTAGAATGCCCCTGAGTTCAATCCCCAGTACCGCAAAAAAGAAAAAAAAAAACCAGACATTGAAAGCCAAAGGCAACTGATAGATTTTCAGAAAAATACAAAAGGGAGATACATTTCTACCAAAGGATAGTAAATAGAAAATAATTGTACATTACTGAATTTCACCAGTGTTATACAATATCGGGATTTTTAAATTATTCCATCTTTTATTGGAATATATAAAATGCAGAAAATATTAGGCACAAAGTATCCAACAACAAAGGACTGAATCATAAAAACAGACATTGAAAGCCAAAGACAACTGGTGCATTTTCAGAAAAGTACAAAAGGGAGATATGTTTCTATCAAGGGATGGTAAATAGAAAATAATTGTACATTACTGAGTTTCACCAATGTTATACAATATCGCAATTTTTTAATTATTCCATCTTTTATTGGAATACATAAAATGCAGAAAGGCTTCATGTCAAGTAGTGGAGTTTTCTCATGGCTTAGATATGTGGAATAAAGTTCTGTGAAGAATCAAAGATAACACTGAGTTTTTGTGTTATTGGATTTTGATAAATAGTAATTAGTCATGACAGATCATTTGTTTTATGGGTAAAGGAGTAATTCTGCCTTAGGATGTTTACTTTGAGTTAAGAGAAAATGCAGGACATCAAGAAGTTGATTGATTAATCTTTGGTTAAGTATTGTTAAATCATACTTCCCAAAGTGAATAATTTCTATGTCCTATTCTTTTCTACAAAAAGTCTCTATCTTAGTTTTGAGTATTTGAAAACTAAGTATATTTGATAACTGAATATATTTAAGGTAATTTTACCTATTCAGTAGTATAAAAGAAATGTATGAACATTAATTTTTGCAGAATGCATTTAATGTTAGAATTTTCAAGTATATATATGAAGTTTCACAAGTAATTCTCTTAGCTATTTTCTGTGAAGTACTATTCTCATTTTTTCAGATGCAAAATTAAGGTCTAGAAAGTTTGTGACATCTAGTCATACACCGATGATACAAATGTAGCTCAAAGTCTTCTGACTCCAAATGTCATCTTTTCTTCTTCCTATCCTAGGAATCATTTTATTTTTAATGTTATGATCTTGTACTGGTTGAAGGCATGCATTTTATCTTTTCAGGATATGGCTTTAGTTGCCCCTGAGGCTCCTTCAGAACAAGCCAGGAGAGTTTTTCAAACCTATGATCCAGAAGGTAATATATCCTGTTAACTTTATGTTTCCTATCTTTATTTTTTTTATTGGTGCATTGTATTATATCTTAATGAGGTGCAAACTGGTTGAGATATACCTGCATACATCACTCATTTAGCCCTTCCCTAATTCTCCTCCCCATTCTTACTCCCTCCCTCCTTCTCATGTTGGGCTTAGTGATTGACTTTGGTATGTTTGTGAATATACATCATGTGCATTAGGGTATTTCCCTTCCCCACCCCATCACCTTCAGTAAGGTCGCTTTCTTTGCTCATCTAAGGTTTCTCTTTCTTTGTATAAAGTCCCATTTTCTATGACCCATTTTCTCCCTAGCTTCTACATATAGGGAAAGCGTCCAATTTTTTACTTTTTGTAACTGACTAATCTCACTTAGCATAATGTTTTCTAGTTCCATTCATTTCCCTGCAAATGACATAATTTTGTTCTTCTTTATAGCTGAGTAAAATTCCATTGTATACGTATCCCATAGCTTTGTAATCTGTTCATCTGTTGATGGGCATCTTGGCTGGTTCCATAGTTTGGCAATTGTGAATTGTGTGGCTATAAACATAAATATGCATGTATTAGTTTGGTTTCCATTCTTTTGGCTAGATACCTAGAAGTGATACTAATAGATCACATGAGGTTCATTCTCATTCGTCTGAAGATCCTCCATACTGTTTTCCAAAGTGGTTGCACTAATTTACCAACAACATAATAGAATTCCCACCTCTCCACACCCTCACCAGTATTTGTTGTTGTGTTTTTAACAATTGCCATTCTAATCGGGGTTAGATGAAATCTCAAGGTAGTTTTGATTTGCATCTCTTTGATTGCTAATGATGTTCAACATTTCCTCATACATTTATTGGCCATTTGTATTTCTTCTTTTGTGAAGTGTCTATTTAGTTCACTTGCCCATTTTTTATTGGATTATTTGTTTTCTTAGCAGTGAGTTTCTTGAATTCTCTCTATATTCTAGGTATTAGTCCTCTATTGGAGGAGTAGCTGGCCAAATTTTTCTCCCATTCTGTGGACTCTCTGTTGAGGTTCTTGATAGTTTCCTTTGCTGCACAGAAGCTCTTCATTTTAATAAAATCCAATGTATTGATCCTTCTTTGAATTTCTTTTGCCGTTAAGGTCTTGTTGAGAAAGTTTTTACCTGTGCCTATGTGTTGAAGTGTTGGACCTGTGCCCTCTTCAAGTAACTACAAGGTCTCTGATCTGATTTCCAGGTCTTTGATCCATCTTGAATTGACCCTCTTTATCTTTGAATATATTGATACTTACCCAAGTTTTATTCAAAAGACTTACTAAATTTTGACTGAAATGTACTAATGATAATAAAGGTCCACATGTATATTTTAAGAAATATATTTCAGAGAGTGAGTTGAGCAGTTTCCTGGGGCATACCCTTTAAAGATTTACTTAAAGAATATATTTTGTTCTCTATCATCCTTAACATCCTTTTGATGTTTTCCTTGAATTTATCTCACATTCCAATGGGGAGTATCTCTTCACAGTCATACATATTCACCTATAAATATATGCCTTGTTCCAGGACATATGTGGGGACATGTTTCTGCCCATACCAATATTAATTATTGTATGAGAGATTAAATTCCTTATAGAATGGAATTTAGTATAGCATGAGGTTTGTAGGATGGCATGACAGATTAACTGGGCGTCTTCTTAGCATTTCCAGCTGGGTCTTTTCAGTGCCGACTTTTTTTTTTAAGTGATTGTTCAAGATACTAATCATGCCCTTATCCCAGGGTAACTGCCAAGAACATTCCCAAACCAAACATATGACTTTGTAATCTACTTTTTTAAATGCCTCTATGTTTGTTTCACTAGTGAAAATTTTAGAACCAAAATTAAAACTGAGAGTTAATGAGTTTCTTCAGAAAAGGATCATACAAGGAGATGATCAAAAGATCTTAGGAGATCTTATTAATGAATAAAGACACAAGGAAATGCCTTTTGAGCAAGTGGGTTCACAGACAGAGGAGGAGACTGAACTTAAAAAGCTTATGTTAAAAGAGTGGAAGAAAAAAAAAACTTGTCTGTAATGCAAAGAAAAACTAAGGAGACATTTGTTATAGCAATAATTTGTATGTGTCCTTTTTTGCAAATTATTGGAATCATAAGTGAGGTGACAAGCTTGTACTAATTTTCTTTTACCAACTTACCAAAAAGAATTAAAATGGTTTATATTTCCAATACTAAATCATAATTTTTAATCTGTGGCAATTTTTCCAAATTTCATCATGAGAAATACAATAGGAAAATAAGTTTTCTATGTTTCTATTAAAGAAAGAAGATTATTGATTAAATGATTTTCATGTGTGTCAATTTAATAGGATTATAAACTGAATTATTAAAAAGAAAGGAAAACATGTTTGGCTCCCTAGGAATAGATACCACTATGATTTATCATAAAGATAAATTTTACTTTATCATCTGGGCATCATTGTTCAGCTATAATTGTCTACTCTATGAAGAAGGATTAAAAACTGAAATTTCATTTTTTATTTTTAGTCTTTTAAGTCACTAACAAACTAACCTGCTCATCTGCTAATTTGATTTTTTTCCCCTAAACATAGCATGCTTTTGTTTCAAGATGTAAGCAAATCAAGCCTGCTCAGAACACTTAATATACTAAAGATTCTTATACGCTTCTTAGTTGCTAGTTTCCATTTAGCAGAGGCTGGTGTGCAGACAATTGTCCTTTGTCACCCTCCTCAAAATACTTGTAGAATAATTCATCTAGAGAGGAGCTAAAGAAAAGAACTCTCGAGTTGTGGTCCACAAGTGTTTCTACATCTTTATCTCGCGTCCCACATCACTGTAGCTCCCACTGCTGGCTGCTACTCATGGATCCGACAGTTGGCTAGACCTGTGAGCCCCTGTTTACACTGGGGCTTGGGTGCACTGTGCAGGCAGGCTAACTACCATATATAGCATTGCTTCTGTGAAACTATGTCTTCCATGTTCTAAACAAATGGCTTAGTATTGATCTTTTCAAACATAAACCTGGTGTATAAGTGAGGAGCTGTGTAAAATAGTAACCACAACTAGGATTTGCTGCAACATTCCCATTAATGAAGTGTGAGACCTCTATAGTCTTGTTAAACCTTGCCATAAACCTAGGAGATAGATTACCATCATCATTTTGTTCTTCAAAACAAGAACTTTGTGACAATTTGAGTCACTTCTCCAAAGCTACATACCTGGATGTGAGAACCAAGACTGGATTGTAGATGTTCCAGGAGATCAAGCACTCTCTCTCCATCTACTAACAGAATCTTTTTCGAAAGGCTATAATCACATAGGGGTACTTTTTAACCTTTCTAAGTTTAAGTTTTCTTTGAACTGTTATTATTAATTTAGTAGAATATTGGTTTAATATTAAATCTCATTCTACTTGAGTAATTAGAGTAATCTCCATTTCAGATTTTGTAGGATCTTAGGAGCTAGCTTAAGGATGTCAAGCATACTTATAGCATCGAAAATATTTTTGAGTTGTTAATTTTGGTAGCATTGCAAATGAAAATTTTTCATTTTAGTAGGACCTTGATATATCACCTCTAGGTACTTGGCTCAGTTTAATGAGTAATCCCAAATCGAGAATGAAGATGAGAACTAGTATGTTTGCTCAGAGCCAAAAGAATAAAGAAAAACAGGTATCAGGCCAATAAAGCATTACATATGCTTTGAGAAAATCCATTGTCTTTGTATTTATCATATCTTTTTGTGGGGGAAGTTTCTGGATATATGATTTGTACTCAGGTATTTGTTTAATAAGAATTTTTGTAAAATAAAAAGAATAGAGATGTTAATACATTGGTCAGTGTTATCAAAAAGCATTAGACAACAGGAATTTTGTAGTGCCTCCTAAAGAATGTTCTAATATCAAGTAGATATACATGATAGCCCGTAAGCACAGAAACATATCCAAATAATTGTTCCTGTCTGCTGGTAGCCAAATAAAGGCTGTTTTGCATTTGGAAACTGTGGGCCTTTAGCTGTGACTTAACTAAGCAAAATATTTTTTCCCTACTTTTCAAACTCATCAAAGCTCACAAAGATAGAACATTTTTGCAAGTGCCTTCAAACAATTCCTTCATTCTCTATATCTTGAATTATTGGTAACCTGACAAATTAGGTTTACTATAACCCCTCACTTAAAAAAAAAATTGTACATGTTTAATTATCCTAAATGGTTCACAGCCTTTTTAGTCAAAACCAATGTGTCTTCAAGTAGATAAACAAGTGCCTATGAAATTTAAGAACAGAAAAGGGCCTTTGTACAGTTGTAACTTCATTTCCATTTTGATAGAGACAGTGTGCACCAAACGAGCAACTGCACTCTTATTCCTCAGTTTGATTATAGAAACAGGACTTTTGGACATCTTGTTCTCCATAGCAAAATTTTCAAAAAATTATTCAGCCCCTGAAAAAGACATTGTGTTGGATGCTGATTTAAAGCTGAGACAATCTTTAGGAATGTATAACTGGTTAGGGGAACTTGGGTATTGCACATTTAAGGGAATAAACAACTTGATTGTTTAAAACTACTATCATTTCCAACTACCCTACAAGGTTTTTTGTGTGTCATGTCTTATTGCATCATCAGAGTTTGGGCCACTTAGCAATGTTATTTCTTCATCAGGCCAAAAAAAAAAAAAAGAAAGGAATGTTTTCCATAAAACGATCATCATCATTCTAGCTTGCATTTCAACTTTGGATTTTTTTTCCATTGGATCTGTGGCTCTTAAGTCACTAAACCTGTTGTAGAATATCTTTTCTTGCTCTTA
>PVLC010017950.1:0-32829 GCA_004027655.1 Graphiurus murinus
CACACTAACATAATGGTTTAACACTCATCTACCTGTTAAAAGATGTTCCCTGAAATTCTCTCCTATTCAACACTTTAAAACTAGTTTGTATCATAAAAGCTTACATAGTAAAGAAACCAACATATTTAACATACACAATAACTTGGATGTACAAATTCAGTAGTCTTCTTTCATGATTTTTGTTTGAATTAGTGATATGACATAATAGCTTAGGAAAAGTGAAATATTTTCATGATAATTTAAGCCATATTTTAAAAAGATGCAAAATTCTCCATTATTTAATCTGAACCAGTTTGTTCAACCTATATGATCAATTATCCCTCTTTTATCTTTGAAAATATCATTTATTTTGATTTACTTTGTTTCAATGAATGGCATTTTAACTCTACTAGCCCCTTGTGCTAAAAATGTCGGTCATTTGACTTCCTTTTCCTTTCCTTTTTTTCTCTTCACCTGATTTAACCAACTGTTAGGTTTTGTAGTCTCTATTTCAGCAACCTCCACCACATTTACTCTACCATGTCAACTGGTGGAAGATGTTTCAGTTCTCTTAGTTCAGGTCTGTCATCCTTCATCTGGATAATGGCAATACTTTTCTATTTCTGCCTTCAGATTCCATTCATATAAATTTGGTAGCTTATAAGCAACAGAAATTTATTTCTGACAGTTTTGGAGACTGGAAAATCCACGATCAAGGCATGGGCAGGTTTAGTGTTTGGTGAGGGCTGTTTCCTGGTTTATAAGCCAGGCTTTCTCTTTCTTTTTCCTCCTCTTCTTCTTCTTCCTCCTTCTTCTTTTCTTTTTCTTCTTACAATTTACTCTTCATCAAGGGCTTTATAAATTAACTTCTTGTAGCTAAGATACATACTGAAGGCAAGATATGTGTGTGCGCACACAGAAGCTTTAGTAGAAGGATATGAGTATGACCTGTTTCTTTATGTTGTTGTTTTTTTCTTTTATGGTAATAACCCTTTTTAATACATTTTTATTGATGCACTATAGTCTCATATCATAATGTAATTCATATTGATAGTGACATACATGCCCACTATTTCTTTGATAGATGCTTTGATAGATGATTAATATTTACAATATGCAAAGTACTTCAGCAACTTACCACTAAAAAAGCAAATAACCAAGAAACAGGCAAATTAACTAAATAGACACTTCACAAAAGAACTACAAATTGCCAATAAATACATGAAAAAAAAGTGTTCAACATCATTAGCAATCAGGGAGATGCAAATCAAAACTACACTGAGTTTCCATCTAACCCCAATAATAATGGCAATCATCAAGAAGTCAAACAACCATAAATTCTGGGGATGATGTGGGGACATAGGAACTCTTCTCCACTGGTGGTGGGATGGCAAATTAGTAAAGCCCCTATGGAGAGCAATGTGGAGATTTCTCTAAAAACTGAGAATGGATCCACCATATGATACAGCTATACCACTCCTGGGTATCTTTCCAAAGGAACTGAAATCAGAATATTTTAGTAATATATGCATATCCATGTTTATATCAGTATAATTCACAATAGCCAGATTATGGAACCAACCTAGGTGTCCATCAACAGATGAATGGATTACAAAATTATGGGATATATACACAATGGAATCTTACTCAGCAATAAAGAAGAGCCAAACTATGTCATTTGCAGGAAAATGGATGGATCTGGATAACATTATGTTAAGTGAGATTACCTAGTCACAGAAAGTGAAGGGTCATGTTTTTTCCCATATATGGAAGCTATGGAGTAATTAGCATACCAGAGGGACTTTAGATAATAGAGGAGATGCTCCAGTGGAGCAAGGCAGAGGGGTCTCGGGAAAGGGGTGGAGTAGAGGTAGAATCAATGAAGGTGATGAATCACTTCCATTGACAGTATGATAGACCATGCTTTCTATCTGTACCCTCATATGTTGGAAAGGACAAAAAGCTCCCATGACTCTATTTTATAAAGACACTAATATCATTTATGAGGGCAGAACTAGTCACCTAATCACATTTGTGACATAATCACCTGCCCAAGGCCTCATCTCATAATGCCATTGTTTTGGGGATTAGGATTCAATATGTGAATTTGGAGGAACACAAGCATTCAAACCATAGCACCCACTTCCAAGTACATTTTGCACTAAAGCTACAGTGATGTTACTAAAACCCAAAACTAATGATGTGAAACATAATTCTTTCTTTTGTATATACTTCCTCAAAGGTCCATGATTTTCTACAAGATTAAGTCTGAATTCCTCAGCTTGTCAGAGTCCAGCCTGAGATGATTCTTCCTTCTGATTTCCAACCTCATCTCCCACCATAATTGGATATGCACCATCTACTATTGTTCCAGTTTTCAACTTGGAGTAATTTTCTGACTCTCTACATCTCTCCCTCTCTCCTGCTTTGTGCTTCTCTGTTCTAACAATGTTTGTTCTAAGCATTGATTTTCTTACCTTTTGATTTCCCTGAATTTTTAGATCTCCAAACCAAATTTTGCATGCATCAAATAATGAATTATTCAAGTATATCTATAGTACCTATAATAAAGAATAACAAAGACTGAAGGCTCAATAAAATTTTAAAGTAAATAAATGAATGACTATTTGGGCTTCCACAAATATGTACAATTTATTTCTCTAGAAAATAAGTTCAGACAGTATAGTCTACTTAAATACTTGTAGGAAATCAGTCAAAGCAAATATCTAGGTCCCTTAATTTATTTATAAAACACATCAAAATCATAGGAATTCTCACTGTCTTAATTATTAGAAAATAAGGTTTGTTTTAAAGAATCTTTGTAGAGATTTATATTGTGATACTACAGGGAAAGATGTATTTGCTATTCTCCTCTCGCCTCTGTGATAGGAAAATGCTAGGAAAGAAAAATGTGTGTACTTGGCATTTTCTAGATAAGAAGAAATTCTTTTTAAATGCTTGCATAATGAATTTATCACTGTCTAGATGGTTCCCAAATGATTAAGGGAATAATAGAAGGGATCCCTTTGTAAAAGTAGCCAAGCTTTAGTAAAGGTCTGGGTGGTCTAAAAGATTTTTCTAGATTGTGATAACTAGAAAGTCTGGTTACTGCCTTTGTTCCAAGTAGATAAAGTTGGGGAACTAAGTCTTACACACAAATCTCACCATCCTAGGAGGTTATAGGAACTTACAATGATTGATTACTCTCTGTTGAGCCTAAGACAATGTGTCTGGGCCTCTTGAGAATATCTTCCCACAGCTTAAGTGACTGACATATTTGTTTACCTCTTTACCTGTAAAAACATCCTATTCTACCTTTCTTCCTATCCTACAAAACTGAATGTAGTATTCATTAAACTGAAGTTCTTAAGACAGAAACTATTTAAAAATATGTTATTACAGGGCCATTGGACAAAAAGAATTAGCATTTGTTCTACATCTCTTCTAAGTTACTCTTCTTGATCAGCATTGGAATGCTACCAATGGGATGCTGCCAGTTGGGATGATTTGTGCATTTTCCAGGAGCATAGACATGCTTAGGGGTGGAAATGATGCTAGGCAAGCCTTGGACCATAACATGACTTGAGTCATCCTGTTTCTTCTGTGGAGCTTCTTTATTCAATACACAGTGTAAGAACAACCACAAAAAGCCAGTGAGATATATCACGTCCCAGAATATCATCTGAATGAGCAAGAACATTTTAGTGGTCCAGGTCCAGAGACAGTCTTAGCTTACTTAATTTACATTGCTATTTTCTGGCAGAAGAGAAGCTAAAAATCCTTCATCCTAAAACTGACTTTTGTTACAAGTAGGGACTTCTTTCTTATTGTTCATTTGGTTTGCCTACTTTAGGAAGTCAAAGATTAATAAAATAAAAATTACAAGATGTAAAGCAGTATATACTAATGAATATGTGAATTTAAGGGGCTTTATTTAAATGAATACATTCCAAACACAATTGTTCCTTATTTTCTCATAAGCTTCATATTTCCCTATGCTTCATTAAGATCACCTACACAATATTTGTTAAAAAACTTCATTTCAATTGAAGCCAAATAGTATCCTACATTCTAGTTTTGGTTATGCCTTTGTTTAACTTGCCTGGAAGTCATTTAATCTCTATTCCTCTGTTTAAGCATTGTAAACTAAAGGAATCCTCCTAAACCATTGAGGTTCTTGATTTGGGGAGAAAGATTCCATTTAACATCAGTTTTAATTTGATCATGAATTTGAATGAGTGTGTAGAGTCTGATTTCACTGGGAAGTCTGGAGTGTCTTCAAGAGCTTCTCTAGGCAGCTGGGTGGAGGAGAGTTAGTTACCCCTAGCACTAATCAATTTCTGTGTCCCAGTCTTTTCTTCATAATACTTGCAGAATTTAATTCAATCTCTGAGCAAGTCATTTTCAGTTTATAAAGAACATGAGACCAGTCTTTCCTAGACAGATCTAAAACTCTCGTAGGCAATGACCTTTATGGCCACCAAAATTTCCACCTTTCCACTGTAGAAAACTAATTTTATGTCATGCATACCAACACTCTCTGGCTAAAACAACACATGTCATGGTTTGGCAAGTAGTGTTCCAACCACTCATGTTCATTTTACAGCAGTGTAAGCAGAAGCTTCTTCTGGGGTGAGTGCAGCCTGGAGGTTGGTGTCAACAGCTGGTTCTCTCAAGTCCCTCAGACTCTCATTTCTGTAAAATTCTTGTTTAACTAGAAGTATATCCTTTCCTATAGACACTGAAGTAGGAACTTAATTCAAAATCAATCTGATATTGTATAACCAACTGCTTTGATTAATTATGGCTATTATTTGAGACTTAGAGTTTATTATAGTGCTGGAATAAAGCACATTTTAAGAGGGATAATAAAAATAAAGCTTCTGCATAGTTGGGGTTTCAATGAAAAGCACTTGATTTTTAATTGCAGGAACTATTTCAACATAACTTAAGAGAACTTAAGAAAAGCAATGCCTCCCATTTGGGAGAAATCCAAGAGTTAACTCTTGGAGTTTGAATAAGTATACTCTTGATTTTCTGAAACATTTCCCCATTTCTTTTGCTCCTTTTGTACATTGGCAACACTGCAAAAGCCTAATCTTTGCCCGCCACCCCACATGCTTTTTTTTTTCCTTCACACTAAAAATAAGATCTTTATCTCTATATTAGAAATAGTGAGATACCAATCTCTCATGGCTTGGCTATTTCATCTTTCTGGAGGAAAAGCAACCACCCAATTACACAGAGCCATAAATTAACTTGACAAGCGGCATGTTGGAACTGTCACCCTAGTCCAAGCTGTTTATATTGTCCCTGGGTTTGTAGTCTCTTCTTTGAGAAGGAGCATTACAAGCCCCCATGGAAACTGTTTTATTTTTGTTTTCAGATTTTCCAACAATAGACCCTGTATAGCAGGTTCAGCAGTTCTGTACTTCACTTTTTTGGTAAACTCATTATACAAAAAATATTCCCTGTTTTCTTTTGTATAAACATGTCCCCAGCAAGGAGGTCGGGTTCACCAGTGGCCCATTTGTCATTTCCTGTGGAAGAGCCTGGGTACTCAGGTCTTAGAGCTGAACAAACTTTGCAATCTTATAACTTGGAAATGCCCCTGCCCCTTCTCCCAAGTCTTTACACTGTTTTTGCATAGTGATTTTATTCTGAACTATGTTGTAACATCCACAGAGATCATCCAGGCACTGTAATCTATAAGTTAAATGATAACCTAATGTAACTAGGGGAAAGTGAAGATGATTGCCTTTGGATATACCTCTAACTGTGCTGTGCTTATGGTTCACTTGCTCTCCTAATTAAAAGTGCAGCATGCAATATATTTATGCTTGCTACATTAAGAATTTATTTTTAAATGTCACATGTATATACAGATTTTTATATAAGCTAAAGTAGATTATTATGCTTATTGTATAATCATAAATGTCAATTTTTTGCCTTCTCTTAATTCTTCTCTTTCCAACATCTTCCTTGATTCTAGTAGCTAGTTCTAAAATGGGAGAGGCCAGAAGATTTGCTATCCTGTGATGCCTTGGAGAATGTTATTCTGTATCTCTCTCTTCCCATCTTCATTTCTTTGTTCAATTGCTAATATTTCCTCCTTATTTGACATACAAATTTATCTTTCTTCTTGCTGCCTAATTCTCAATTCTGCAACCTTTTTTTTTTTTTGAAACTAACCATACTCCTCAGTAATCATAATGCAAATAAAATTTCAAGGTTATGCAAACATTCAAGTGTTAAAATTCTATACAATAGAAGTATGTGGTCTATGACAAACATCCCACCCAATACTATATGATTATGAAATAGCTTAGAAATTACTTTTGGAGAGACTAGTTGGAAACACTACATCATATGAATGTGTTTCACCTCCAGGGAGCTTTGATGAAGTCCTTGGGAACACTTGGTTCTTTCCTTTCTGAAGCTGAAAAAAAAATTAGTAATTCTTAGCTGTCTCCTTTTCCTAAATTAAAATCATCTGTTGTGTCAAACTATACTAAATTATCTCTTATGATTCATCTCCCTTCCAGCCTCTTGTTTTTTCCCTAAATATTTGTGCGTGGAGGAAATAGCTTATTTCTTGGTAGATTGTAACTTCCTGGATTACTAGAGTTTGTATCAAACTCTTGGCTGTTTTTCAACTCTAGATCCAAAAAATAAATAGATGTGCACATACTCAAATTCAAACTGCTGCTGTCACTCAATTGCTTAGTATGTCTTTGAAGAAGGAAATTTTGTCTTAAAAACTGAAATAATGAAAAGCCAGCAAATAGCTTTCTTCAGTTGACCCTAGTTTCTTCCCAGATATAGGTCAATGTAGCCCAGCATCGGGCCTCTACAGACATCACCCTGTTAGAAAAAGAACAGCTCCAGCTCAGGTGAGTGTGGTCAGTCAGTTCAGGTGAGAACTTCTCACCTTTATCATTCAAATTTTCTGCTGCTCTAAGCTCCTGATACCCTCTGTTCTCTCCATTCCCACTCCCCTATCAAAACAGGAAAAGAACTAACACCATTCTTTTATACTTGATGAAGATTTGATTAGTTATATTTTATCTGAATTTTATTTTCCCTAAAACTTTTACCCTCAAAATATATGCACTTTCATTTTTAGCTTCTTCTTTCTCATTTTGGACTATAGGCTGTTCCTGCCCCCACACTGTCAAAGAAATTTTAAGCATTGGCAAGGTGGTTTATTTTTACATTTATCCTGGGACAGTGAAAAGAGGTCCCTGAAATTGCTTAAACAGCTGGCTCTGCAGAAACATTGGATTTCAACTTCATAGGGTTTCTTTGGTTGTGATGAATGAATTAGAGGTGTTGGTCCATGGTCTTTTCCATCTGTTATCTTCAAAAATTTGTGGTGTGGGGGTAGTGGAGTTGAGGCTATTTGAGAAATAACAGAAATGATTGAATTGGGGAAGCTGGAAACACTGACCTTGAGTTTCTATCCCCAAGTTCTTACTAAATATTTGTTGATTTAAGTCAGTAATTTTGTGAGTTACAAACCTGTCTGCCTGTCAGTCTCTCTCTGTGTTCATTTTTTGTTTTTGTTTTTGTTTGCTTGGTGCTGGGGATTGAGCCCAGGGGCATTCTACTTCTGAGCAACACCCTAGACTTTTTTATTTTGAAACAGGGTCTCTCTAAGTTACTGAGGGTCTTGCTAAATTGCTGAGGCTGGCCTCAAACCTACAATCCTCTTGTCTCAGCCTCCCAAGTACTAGGATTGCAGATGTGCATTGCTGCACCCAAGTACAAAGTGGTCTCTTTATTTCTTTTGGCCAGATCAGACCTTACTCCATCCTCCCTGTTCAACTTTTAGTTCTATCCCTCATCATCTTGGTCTTTCTCTTTGAGTGAGAACAATATATATTAAGTACAGCTCTAAAATATATTCATATCCATTCTCTATAATTTCTACCTGTGGTAAAAATGCTTCCAACAAGGATAAGTTTTATTATAACTTCTACTAATCATAACAATAGCATTTAAAGCAATAATTATTATTTTAGTTACTCTTTGTGAAACCTTGTTATAGGCCAGGTGTTCTACTAAGTAGTTAATATGCAATATTCCTATCTCAGAAGTAATTGTACAAATTAGTACTATATAAAGTCTTTTAGCTCAATATTGGGTATATGGTAATACTAAAAAAGTTAGTTCAGAAATTATCATTATAAAGTTAAAAATACAACTATTATTATATGTTCAGTTGGCCTTTACACCATTCTTAGGCAGAAAGAATTATGATTACTCCATGTTAGAGATACAGCGATGCCCATCACTTAAGTGCACACTCTGACCTCAGAGCACATGTTTTTCACAAATGCAATTTCACAAATACCCTTGATTTTGCACAAGAATTAAATTTCATCCTTATATATAACCTTTCATTACTGCTTCCAAAAGTAAAGCTTCTGAAAAAGGTAGAAGGCTCTTGAGACACCTATTATTATTTTTTAAATTTCTATGGTAATTAAGCTCTGTTAAATCAGGGATCACTTTGTATTGGCATTGTTAAAATTTTTCCTATTGAAACTTCTATCATATAAAGTTCATTGTGGTACTTTCTTTTTTCTCCCTGCCCAGTAGCTCCTTTGACTTCTTTTTTCTCTCCAAGAAAGGAAACCCATACAAGCAATAAAGGCAAATTCTCTCCAGAAAGCAATTAGAGCAGAAAAAGATAGTTGACATGTGGGGAGCAGGTTATAAAGGACTAAATAAGCTGGCCTGGAAGAAAGAAGAGTTCAAAAGATCAAGGTGGGGTGCATGAGAGTGGTCAATGAGGGCAGAGGAGTGTGTGTGTGTGTGTGTGTGTGTAGTGGGGGGTCTCTTAGGAGTTGTTGGGAGAGCAAGTGAATTGCTAGGGACTGGCTTAGGTCTTATTTTACTTTAAATGCTTGAAAAAGTTATGAGAAGAGAATACAACTCTGTTTGGACTATATTCTTTAAATATGGCACAGCTTAAAATATGAAAGGGTTCATATTGAGTACACATGTGGATGAATTGGGAGAGATATCATTGGTTTGTAAGTATTATAGACATGAAACCAAAAACACAATATATTCTGAAGTATGAATGAAAAATCATTTAGGAATGTTCTAAATCAAATGTCTTATTTTGCAAACCTAAAGGTAGATAAGTTATATTATCTTTAGTCTTACAATAAAATGCCAGAGAAAGAGAGTGGTAAAATGATCGTTGATCTTTCTACTCAGTAAGATTTTGATGTAGATTGGAAGAATTAATGCATGTCTAGTGCTTAACACAATGCCTAGCATGTAGCATATGTTAATAACATCTTTGTATTGTTATGTAAATACATAGTAGGATGATATATATATTTGGGATTCCTACTAAGTAGACAGACTTTTAAAACATTGTTTATTAGTTATATTTAATACTTAGTTTCATTTTCCACCAATCATGTAAGGTCTTCTGAATTTCTGCCCTCTACACTCAGCTCTTCCAGTCTAGTATCAAAATACATATTTGCATGTATTTAATACCTTAAAGTTTATGGAACACTTCTCATAAAATATTCTTAAGACTTAAAGTGCCATAAATTTCACCCTAGACAATTTTGGACCTTGAGACTGGTTCAGTAGAAAAAGAATAAGATGTAGGCTGAGAGATACATACTTCTCTTTGATCAGTTCAAGAAACACATGTGAAAAACAGAGGCAGGCATGCATGTCTTCTGCAGCCCCTGACTTTCTGTAGGGCTGGGGGAAATATGGCTCTGAGCATTAGTTCTATTCTGGGATCATTGTGTTAGAAAATAAAATTAGGCCCACACTTGAGCCTAACAATACTCAACGGAGCCCATAGTAATGGTTTCCATCATGCTCTGCCAAGAGCAGAATTCTAACCAATTGGCTTTACTTACACTGACTACACCATTTGTTTACCCAATATATTTTGGAGTGCCTAATTGTTTTGTTTTTGGGTGCTTTTATTGATCGATTATCATCTCACATCATAATGTAAATCATGTTGACATTGACACACATGCATATAGCATTCGGTGCCCCCCACCTGCCTCCCCATCTCCCCCATTTTCATACAGAGGACTAAGTCTGATATTGGGATTTTGACATATGTACACACAGTTGATGGTAGCATTTCCAATAATGAACCTCAGTCTTTCCCCTCTCCTTCCCTTAGAATGCTTCCCTAGCTCTACTGAGATTTCTACTCAGTTATCTGGAGTCCCTCTGATATCCCAGTTACTCCCTAGCTTGCACATATTAAAGAAAATATATGTTCCTTCACTTTCTGTGACTGGCTAATCTCACTTAACATTATGCTCTCTAGGTTCTTCCATTTTCTTGCAAATGACATTATATAAATCTTCTTTATTGATGAGTAGAATTCCATTGTGTGTATTTCCTATAGTTTTTTTGATTCATTTATCTGTTGATGGACACCTGGATTGATTCCATAATTTGGCTATTGTGAATTGTGCTGCTATGAACATGGGTATGCATGTATTACTGTAGTTCTCTGGTTTCAATCTCCTTGGAAAGATGCCCAGGAGTAGTATAGCAGGATCATATGGTGAATCCATTCCCAGATTTCTAGGGAATCTCCACACTGATCTCCATAGTAGCTGAACTAGTTTGCAATCCCACCAACAGTGTAGAAGAGTTCCTATTTCCCCACATCCTCGCCAACATTTCTTGTTATTTAACTTCTTGATGGCTACCATTCTGATTGGGGTTAGATGGAATCTCAATATAGTTTTGATTTGCAGCCAGCCCTCTAATTGCTAATGATGTTGAACATTTTTTCATGTATCCATTGGCCATTTGTATCTCTTCCTTTGTGAAGTGTCTATTCAATTCAGTTGCCCGTTTCTTGATTGGGTTATTTGTTTTTCTAGAGTGAAGTCTTTTAAGTTCTTTGTATATTCTAGATATTAATCCTCTGTCAGAGGGATAAATGCTAAAGATCTTCTCCCATTCTGTTGGATTTATCTTTAGACTCTTGATGTTTTCCTTTGATGTGCAGAAACTTTTTAGTTTAATGCCATCTCACTTATTAATTCTTGTCTTGATTTCCTGAGCTTTGGTGGTCTTGCTGAGGAAGTTTCTACCTGTGCCTATATGTTGGTGTTTTGAACCTGTGCTTCACTATCTCTGGTCTAACTTCCAGGTCTTTGATCTATTTTGAATTGACGCCTGTGTAGGGTGAGACATATGGATTTAGTTCGATTTTTCAACATGGATACCCAGCTTTCCCAACACCATTTGTTGAAAAGGCTGTCTTTTCTCCAGTATATGTATTTGACCCCTTTGTCAAAGTTCAATTGACTATAAGCATGTGGTGTGGATTTGTTTCTTTATCTTCTGTTCCATTGGTCTTTGTGCCTATTCTTGTGACAATACCATGTTGTTTTAATTACTATAGCTCTATAGTATAATTTGAAGTCAGGAATTGCGATACTTCCTGCATGGTTCTTATTGCTGAGAATTGCTTTGTCAATTTTGTTTTCATTTTTTGTTTGTCTAAGAACTTAGGGGGGAACTTCAGGAATTATTAGGTTTGACCCTTACACTTGTATTTGCCACTGCTCTTCAAAACCTACCCTATGATGGCTGGTGGAAATTTTCTTTTCATGAATCTTAGATCAAATGGCCTCCTCATGCATCTATTTCAAAGATACAATGGAAAGATGACATGAATGTATGGCTTTCACACTGCAACTTAGACAGCCAATAGTTTAAATAATAAATATCCTTTAGAAACAGATTGCCTAAAGCAGAAACTACGTAGAATATACTCATTCATTTAAAAATAATTTTTGTTAGATAATTACTCACATAGTATAATCATTTTGGTAATAGGTAAAATAATCCATAATCTTATTAACTTTTTGATATTAATATTTACCTATTGTGGACAGTTAAGCTGATATTTGATTCTATTGAAAAAAAAACATTAACAGTGAATTTATTCTAACATAAAGGAATTTTCTTAATTAGAAATATATTTAATCAACAATGTCTCCACCAAGTGTTTACATTACAAGTAAAAGCACTCCTTCGAGCACCTTAAGAAAAAGTCCTGAAACATGCACAAAGAATGCATCTAAACTTCATAAAAGGCTAGAGGCCATTAGGATCTCAGGTAGTATTCTTTCACTACATTTTTTTTTTAGGTCTCATTTCTCCTCTTTTTTTTTAATCTACTGGCTTAGTTTACATATGCACTTAGTAGCTTTGTAGCTTCCCAGTTCATTTACATTTCTCAATTTAGGAGAAGAACCCAGAGTGATCCTATCTTACCTCATTTCTAAATTTTCAAGAATGAAGACTAGTTGTTTGAGGATAACCGAAGGTCTCCCCCATTAAACCAGATATGCATCTATGCCATTGTGCAGCTCTAAGAGCATTGATTCCTTTAGTCTCTGTAAATTCAGTCTACTCCCCTTGGAGCATGGTAAAGACTGCAATGGAAATGCCCCTTGTGATTGTACAAAGTGGAAGTCCTGTAGCTCTGGCTGAGGGCAAGGGGTCATAGAGAAGAAATGTGAAAACAGAAGACTCATTACTACCACAGAAAGAGGGATAGCAAAAGACCCCAAATTTGTATGCTATGACAATGAAAAACAAACAAAAAATCAAAGAAAATCAAGAGATTTTGTTCTAACCTTAGAAAGCAAGTGTAGATAGAAGTGTGCTTGAATACTTTTTAAAGACAATCTTACTCCTGTCCTGAAAACTGAGTTGGATGATTTGCGTATATAAGAAAGCGATCATAAATCATAGCCCATTAGAGGTGGAAGAGGAATTAAAAATATTCTAGTCTTTTTCTCTCATTTGACAAAAGAGGAAAGTAAGGTTCAATTAAGGAGGAGGGCATGGCCATGCTTACACAGCTCATTAGCTGCAAATCAAGACATATAAATTGGTTCTCCTGCATCCTGGAGAACCAGTGGACTGTTACCGTTGGAACACTGGCCCAGAAATCTGGTGTGACATTGACTTGCTTGGTTTGCCATTTTGGAGATGATCCAGACCTGGATATAAACAAGAATTGCTCCTTAATTGGAATGTTCTTATTTAAACTTGTTGCCTTTAAAAACATTCTTCCTCTCAGAGTTCCCTGACAATCTCTTAGTAAGAAATACATTTCTCCTCACATCCCCTAGATTTGATGCCACTATCTGTACTTAGTTGAATAATGTACCCCCCTCAAAAAATTATATTGACCTGAAATCTGTGAATATGATCTTACTTGAAAATAGGGTCTTTGTAGATCTTATCAAGTTAAGATGACACCATACTGGATAAGAATGAGTCCTAAATTAAAAAACAACTGGTGTCCTTATCAGAAGGAAGTTTGAACAAAGACACAGATACACAAGGAAAACAACATGTAACAATGGAGACGGAGACTGATATGTCTAGGAAGCAAATGCCAACTGCTGAGGGCAGCCACCATGTTCTAGGAGAAAGGATTGTCTCTCAGAGCCCCTGGGAAGAACAAACCCTGCAGGTACCTATTTTAGGTTTCTGTTCTCCAGGCATGTGACAGCATACATTTCTGTTGTTTTAAACCGCCTTTTGGTAGTAATTTGTTATAGCAGCCCTATGAAATTAAGAAATCATATATATGTATAACTTTCCTATAAGCTGCTATTTGGAATTTGTGTGCAAAATAAGCAATAGCATCATGTCACAATGAATATGATGTGTACAAGGCAGATCTCTGGGTTTTCTTAAGCAGCAGTCCTAAGGCAGACATAAGTAGATAATCTTTATCCTTTAATAGTACTTTGTTTAGGATAACAGGAAACACCATGAAAAACTTTGAACTAGATAAAAAAGATGACCAAGTGTTTCTAGTAGAAAACTAAGCATTGTCTAGGACACCCTTTTTTTTTTTGGTGGTACTGGGGATTGAACTCAGGGGCATTGTACCTCCAAGCTATACCCCCAGCCCTATTTTTTTTTATTCTTTATTTTGAAACCGAGTCTCACTAAGTTGCGGAATGCCTCACTAGGTAGCTGAGGCTGGCTGCGAACCCAGATCCTCTGGTCTCAGCCTCCCGAATGCTGGGATTACAAGTGTGCGCCACCACTCCCGGCTAGGACACCTTTTGTAGTTACTTTTTGCTTTCATTTTAAAACTCTGTAAGTTGTAGAAAATCTATTAATGCAAATGAATTATATCCAGGGAGTTCAGTTGTCCAGTTTTTCATCTTATTTGTAAATTCATTCAGCATTCCTATGGTCTATATATGTGTGGTTCTCTGAATCTCTCCCTTGAAGCGTTGTGACATCTTACTGGTTCCCATTGATTCACAAGTTAAATTAAATCTTTGATTTATGCTTGTTTCATATTTGCAAAAGAGTCATTATTTTCCTCTTTGTAAAAATCCATCCTTTAATGAGAATTTAGTCTGAATTCACCATATAATTCTTAATTTTAATAACTTCTCTCACATCTTAAGAGAAAGAATCACAAGGGCAGAATTTCCATTTCTTCCTACCCTATGTTGAAGGTCTTTCTAAATTTCTAAAAAGCATTTTTACAAGATTTCTACTTCTGGATTACTTTCACAATCTATTATGGATAACAACAACAACAAAAAAAAAAATCAGAGAAGTGCTCTGTAATATTAGTCAAAACAGTGCCCTTGGTCTCCTGAGCAGTGCCAATCCACAGAACAAAGTGCAAAGTTGTTCTTTTCTTCCCATCAATACCTTGGCTAAAAGCCAGTTTCTAAGACCTAACATAACCCCAAGATAAGTTGACAACAGAAGCTTAAATCTAATTTTCCAAGCTTCTCCAGTGATGTGAAACAGCTTTGAAAGGATAATTGATATTGCCCTTTAAATTCTCAAAAGCTGAGGATGAGACTCACATGAGCATGAAGAGTGATATAGTGATGAAGTCGTATCTGCGTGGCAATCTCATGTCCAACTGGGACAAGAGAAACAGAGGTATACAGAGGGCTTCCTAGGGGGAAGGCAGTGCACCAGATGTGTCCTGGGAAGAATGAGTCTATTTTGTAGAACATAAGGAGAAGTAATGACCCATTAAAATTCCTGGTTACTGCTGTAACACAAGAGGGGACTGGGAAGGAGACATAGCACATTTCCTTGCATCCTGGGCTACCCAAGAGTTTTGCATTTTTTATAGGTTCTTCACATGCTGAGCTGCAGTATCAAGAGTCTGGCTTGGAAATTGACTCAATTATTAGGCGCTGGCTATGTTTGGTGCTTAAGTTTCTTTTTATTCTCCTTATGTAATCTGTCTTCTTTCAATACAACAGATCCAGAGCATAACGACTTAGCATGGCTAATATCCCACCCTGGTATAGTCATTTTTCTACCGTGATTGAGTTTATTTTCACTTATGTCTTTCAGTCTTTGATGACTTTGTTCCTCAGTTCAAAGTATACTGTTTCATCGCTGACATGAGGGCCTCAGATATTTGCAGCCTCTCTGGAGATTCCTGTCTGCTCACACAGCCTCAGCTAGCACCATCTTTTTCTTTCCCAGCTCCTCAGGTGGCTGAAATTTTCACAGCTTGTTAGGTGGCTCTGGCGTTCACAGTCTGTGGCCCTGAATGACTGCTAGGGGAACAGCAGTCTCACTCTCTCCTAAAGCCAAGCTTCACAGTGGAAATGTGTGAGTCATGCCAATAGCCTCCCAGAAATCCTGTGGTTGCGGCAGATGCAAGCTAACTCAGCATGGAGATGAGATTTCTTCCAGATTGGGAATTGATGCCCCAAACAGAAAGGGAATTGGACTGACTTTGTTCTTGAGTAAGTTGTTGTGATAAGTGGAAACAGAGCTCCTCCACATCGACGGTTGGTGAAATCAACAGCAAACGGCATTTTGTACAATATTGGTCCCTGCATCTCTCTTTTTTCCTCTTTAATAGTTGTTAATATGAGCAAGATGGTAAAATGTATTTAATAGGGTTTTTCCCTTGACATAGCACTATTTTCAGGAGCCAGGGAAAAGTAGTGTTTTATCAGGAAGAAGGTAATAAGCAGGAATTGAAATGTTTTCATTTGGATCCTAAGTGGTGCCTGAGGTAAAATTGCACAATGTTAAAGCAACAATAATTGGTTCCTCCTGGCTTTCCCCATTGAAGGAAATTGAAATTCAATTGACTTTCAATGGAATAGTCATGGAGTTCCAATTGTCATTGCTTTGACTTTGTGCCTCTCTAGCCCAAGAATGGTATGGAAGCCAAAAAAGAAAAGGGCTTGAAGTAGCTGGGAAAATAGTGTAATTATTTTAGGACAGATTACAGGGAAATGAAGTATTCCAAATATACGCATAAGTTTTCATGTAATTCAGAGTTCATAACTGATATATTACTCTTGGCAGTGCTCACTTAGAAATGGTTGGAAATAGGGTGTAATTCTTATGTAGATGTCATTGGTGATAAAGCAAAGTTTAATAATAAGTTATGACAACAGTCTAGGCTTGGAGACAAAATGAGAAACTTATGTTGTTTATTTGTTTTATGGTTTTAGATCATTTTAAGTTAGGGTTTCTAGAAGGCCAAATGCTAGCATAATTATAGTAACTAATACTTATTTTTAGGTAGTATACTGCATATTTTGTGGATAATTTCTTTTGTTCTTTACAACAACTCAGTGGAACTAGTACTGGCCCATTTTATACATGAGGAATTTCAGGCCTAGAAAATGTAGGTGGTTTTCTCAAAGTCTTATAGTTAGAAAATGATTTAGCCCAAGTATTACTGGTCCTTAACTTTTATAAGGTTATTCAGTAGAAGAAAAACATAAAACTATTGTAATTATAGATACACTACAAGTTGTGATGGTTGAATGAACTAGTTGGTGAAATATAATGAAAAAGAGCCATTAATAATTTGTTAAAGAATCTACTAAAATGCCCTAGTTTTATTTTATGTACTAGATGTAACATGAACTAAAGAGAAACATTTTTTTTTTTTTTTTTTTGCAATACTGGGGATTGAACTCAGAGGCATTCTACCTCCGAGCTATACCCCCAGCCCTATTTTTTTTTTTAATTCTTTATTTTGAAACCGGGTCTCACTAAGTTGCGGAGTACCTCACTTAGGTAGCTGAGGCTGGCTGTGAACCCGGATCCTCCGGTCTCAGCCTCCCAAATGCTGGGATTACAAGTGTGTGCCACCACGCCCGGCTAAGAGAAACATTTTTAAAGAGTTTACTATGGAATATTTCAAATAAATGTAAAAGTAAAGAGAACAGTACTATGATCTCTTATATGCCCATCTCTTACCTTAAACAATTATCCACTCATGGCAAATCATCATTCATGTTACCTCCAAATGCTTCTCTGCTACCAATGTTCTGGTGAAGCAAATTCAGTTCAAAATCCTATTATTTCATCTATAAATATATTAATGTCATAATCTAACAGATAAGGGCTCCTTTAAAAATAACCACAGTATTAACTTTAATAAATCATAAATCTTTAACATGCAAATATTGAGACTAAACTTGTAAAATTAATATCTAAGAATATTTTTTAAAACTTTATTGTAATAGCTTATATTAAATTAAAATGACCTATTCTAAATGTACAGTTCAATATTTTTAAAACATGTGTTTACCTATGTAACTACAAGATAAAGGACATTTGCTTCATCTCCAAAAGTTCACTTTTGCTTTCTGAACTTCTCCTTCAATCAATGTCTAGTTCTAGGAAACCACCAGTTTGCTTTATATCATCATCAATTATTTCCTATTTTATTTCTGCTTTTATCTTTAATATTTCATTTCTTCTACTTATTTTGACTTAATTTTTTTCTTTTTTATCTAGCTTTCTAACTTTTAAAATATACTTTTATGGATGCATTATAGTCTCACATAATAATTCAGTAATACTTTGATAATTAATTTGAATCTTTTTTTCTAATATAAGTATTTTAAACTACAAATTTTCCTCTAAGAATTATTTGAATGATATCCCATAAGGTTTGATACATTGCTTTTTAAGCTTTGATCCAAATATTTTCTATTTCCCTCATTGATTTTTTTCTTTAATCCATAAATTATGTAGAAATTTGTCATTTGTTTTGCAAATAGTGGGTGATTTTCCAGAAATCTTCCTGTAACTGATTTCTAATTTAATTCTACTTTGGTCAAAGAATATACTTTCTGTGATTTCAATAATTTAAACTTAATTGTGACTCATTTTGTTGTTGAGCATACAGTCTATCTTTGTGAGTGGTCTCTGAGCACTTGAAAAGAATGCTTATCCTATTGTTACATAGCCATTCCAGAATTTTTGCATTTATTGTTCACATGATCTCTTTCTCATTCTGCTTTTTACCAAGCTGCATACATTTTATATGGGTTGTCTTGTAGAATGCTTACAATTAGATCTCTTTTATATATTCAGTTTGGTAATTGTGCTTTTTGATTAAAAAGCAGAAATTTTTAGAACATTTAATGTAATTATCAATATAGTTGAATTGAAATCTGCCACCCTCTTATCCAAATTCTATTTTCCTATACAATATATATATATTGTATATATATATATACATATCCATATACAATATATATATATATATTGTATATATATATATATCTTACCTTTTACAAATTCCACTGAGCTATGTTTTGTTTTGTTTGGGGGAGGGATTGGAGCCTGAACCCAGAGGCATTCTACCTCTGAGGTACACCCCTAGACCTATTTTATTTTTTAGTTTGAAACAGTGCCTCGTTAAATTGCTGAGGCTGGCCTCGAACCTGCGTTCCTCCTGTCTCAGCTTCCCAAGTACTGGAATTACAGGCATATGCCACTATACCTGGTTAATCTTTTTCCTTTATATTTTTTAATTAGTGCTCTAGAATTCACATTATGCATCTTTAATTTATTAATAATATAAGACCTTTACATCTATATACCTGTATTTCTCCATTCCTCTCCTTCGCAATTTTTTCATACATTTTACTACTACATAAGTTATAATCCACAATTTGACACATTGTTAATATGTTTCCTTTAAAATGCTAATTGCCTTTAAAAGTTTAAAACAATGAAATTCATTACAGATGTGTGTGTGTGTGTGTGTGTGCGCGTGTGCATGCACACGCATTTGCATGTATGTGTTTGCCTGTGCCAAATTCACAATTTGTCATTTCTCTATTCCTCTGAAGAACACTATTTTGTTTTAGTGAGAAATTTCATCTACAGTTTCAGTTCTAGCAAACTTTCTGCTACTGAGTTACTCATTGTAAGCTTTTTTTTCCTTTTTTTTAGTGTGTATTAGTTTTTATCCTTTCATAATTATCACAAATTTAACAGCTTAAAGCAACAGCCATTTCACATGTATCACTTCCATTATTTTCGATTTCTTTTTATGTATTCAACTACAAATCTTGTATCATTTTCTTTTTTAAAATTTTTAATTGGAGCGTTATAATCATACATCTCTGTTAGTTACAAGCTGGTAAAGACATACATGCACACATTTCTCATTTAACCCTTCCCCAATTCCTGCCCTACTCTCTCCCCCTCCCTCCTTCTCAAGTTCAGTTTAGTGATTGACTTTGATATGATTATGAGAGTACATCATGTACATTAGGGTGTTTCCTCCTTCCTTCCCAACACCTTCAGTTAAGTCACCTTTGCTCATCTAAGGTTTCTCATTCTTCATCTAGAGTCCCTCTTATGTTTTGTTTTGTTGGTCCTTTGTATTTTTTGCTTGTTTTCTATTTCATTGATTTATGCTCTGATTTTAATTATCTCCTGCCTTTGGGATTAGACTTTTCCTGTTTTTCTAGGTCATTGTAGTGTGTCATTAGGTTATTTATTTGGTGACTTTCTGTTTTTCTTATGTAGGCATTCAATGCTATAAATTTTCCACTTAATACTGCCTTTAAAATGTCCCATAGATTTTCTTTTCTCTATTTTATTTAATTCTAGGAATTTTTTATTTTTCCACTTATTTATTCTCTGTTCAGTTTCTTAATCAAGAGTATATTATTCAGTGTCCAAGTATTTTTGTAATTTTTTGGCCTTCCTGTTGTTGATTTCTACTTTCATTCTGTTCTGATCTGAGAAGATGCAGGGATTGTATTTTTCTTTTTTAATTTTCTGTTACTTGCTTTGTGTCCCAGGATGTGATCTATTTTAAAGAAAATTCCATGAGCAACTGAGAAGAATGTGTATTCAGCTGGTGTTGGTTTAAATATTCTGTATATGTATATTAAGTCCTTTTGGTTTATAATGTTCTTTAGGTCTGAAATGTCTTTACTCATCATTTCCCTGGAAAACTGATTTAGTGGTGTGAGTGGTGTGTTGAAGTCTCCCAATATTATTGTATTTGGGTCTATTTGAAATCTGATGTCCCAAAGAGTTTATTGTACAAAAATGGGTACACTCATGTTTGGGGCATAAATGTTTACTATCATTATATCTTTTTGTTAGATTGTTCATTTTATTAACAATAAATGACCTGCTTTATCTCTTCTCATGTATTTTAGCTTAAAGTATTTTTGTTGGATATGAGCATTACTACCCCTGTTTGATTCTGGTATTCATTTGTATGGTCTATCTTTTTCCATGCTTTCACATTTAGCATTTGTCTGTAAGAGGAGTTTCTTGCAATCAGTATGTAGTTGGATAGTGTTTTTTAATCCACATTGCCAGTCTATGTCTTCTAAGTGGAGAGTTAAGACCTTTGACATCCAGTGTTATTATTGAGATACAATTTTTGTTTCCTGTCATTTAGAGTTCTGTTTTCTGTTTGATGTTGTGTTATTTCTCCTTTACTTAGTTGCCCATCTAGTGGAGTTTGCCCCTTCTCAGGTTCTGGTATTTGCTTCTTTTTTCTTGTTTGTGTTTTATTTCTTTAAGTCTGTTCTCTAGTGCTGACTTTGTAGTCATTAATTCTTTTAGTGTCTACTTGTCTTGGAAAATTTTAATTCCTCCATCAATTTTGAATGATATCTTTTCCGGATATAGCAGTTTTGGTTGGAGGTTGCTTTCTTTCAGAGTCTGGAATATATCCTACCAGTCCCTCCTGGCTTTCATGATCTGGGTTGAAAAGTCTGGAGTGATTTTTATTGTTTTGCCCCTGAACATCACCCATTCTTTTATTCTTGCTGCTTTTAAGATTCTTTCCTTGGCCTCTATGTTGGTTATTTTGAGTATTATGTGGTTTGGGGAAGTCCTTCTTTGATCTTGTCTTAGTGGTGTTCTGAATATCTCCTATAAGTGGATGTCCAAGTCTTTTTCTATATTTGGGAAATTCTCTGAAATTATTTTTTGAAGAGGTTTCTGATACCCTAGATTTGTGCTTTTAGACCATCGTCAATGCCTATTATCCATAAGTTAGGATGTTTCATATTATCCCATATTTCTTGGATGTTCAGGTTGTGTTGTTGTAATGTCTTCTCTATATTATTGACTATGTTTTCAGTTTTGAATGAACTGTCTTCTAAGAGTGATACTCTGTTTTCCATATGGTCTAGCCTGCCAGAGGTAGTTTCTATTTCACTCAAAGTCTCCTTTTGGTTCTTTCTTAGGGCCTCAATTTCTTATTGATATGCTCTTTCATTTCCTGTGTACTTTCTTTGAGGCCTTTAATCATATTGAAGATAAAAATTCAGAATTCTCCTTGTGGTATTTCCTGAAGACCAGTATCAGTGATCTCCCTTGTTGTAGAGTTGTGGGAGTTTATTGTTTCCTCGCTATGCTTCATTCTCATATTTTCAGAGTTCTCAGGTTTGTGTTTTTGTTGTCTTGTCATCTTCTTCCTCTTTGTATGTCATTCTTGTGTCTATTTTTATCCCTTTATAGTAAGGTCCATGCTGGGGGTATATATTTGCCTCTACCAATCTGTTTCATATAATCAAACTTTTGAGTTTGTCCTCCAGAGCATCTTTAACTAGATATAGTTCTTAATGCAGGCAAACAGGAGTCTCTGGCTGCAGGCTGCCATGCTTTCCAGGACCAAATTCCATAAGGCCAAAGACTATGATGTTTTGTTCAGAATTCGCAGCTTGCTGGTTAGGATTTAATGCACCACAGACACCACACTGCTCTACTGATTGTGAATCCATGAAACTGCAGAGTGCTTACCTCCAGCCTTGTGGCCCATGGGGTTAAGCTAAGCAGGGCCAGTGATTTCTAAGTTCTGAGCTTGTGGCCTCGCTTGCTGAGATTTGATGGCCTCTGGGACATTGCCCTTGTTCTGCTGGTTATGATCGCCTGGAGCTATCAATAACTGGTGCGCATGTATGCCAGGTACAAACTCTGATGATGGAAAGAGTGTTGAGTTATCAACCTGTAGCTGTGATCACATGAACCCCTTTTGGCTTCTGGCCTCCCTGCTTTCAGGACCCAAGCTCTGGCAGGAAGAAATTGTATAGTTCTAACCCTGGAGTTTGGGTTGTTCAGTTATTTGGCCCCAGGGATGCCACTGTTCTTCTGGACAGGTGCAATCAGTGGGCCCTTGTTGACCTCTCATGTTTTTGCTTATAACACCCAAATATGGCCAGGTGTAAGTTTATAGGTTTCTGAGCCTGCAATTTGGTAGGCTGAGTTATTTCACCCCACAGATACCACTGCTGGCTGTCCTGTAATAATTGCTGGAGACCCTGCAAGGGCTTAGTGAACTGTGACTCTATGTTCCTCCCACTTGAATGTCTTTAGGGGCTATCTGCTAATTCACATTTCTGCTATGTCTGACTGTAGCCACCAACCCCACCTCTGCAGGGGTGATTTGCAAACTCACATTCCCTGTGAGTCTGTTCATTGTCATACAAGTCCTTGTGGCTGCACAGGGCTGTCTCCTGCTGGGACGGCTTCTTACCTCCTCTTGATGAGTGCTGCTCAGGTTCCTGCAGGCAGATATGGGTTTAACTGCAGCTACAGGATCTAGCTGGGCCATGTGGGTAGTTGGGTCTTTGTCAATCATGGACAGAAAAGTCAACTGCTTTTGATGATGGTCTGTAGTCATTGGCTTCACAAGATTCTGCTGCTTCTTTGCTGGAGTTGGTCTCTGGGAGCCATGGTGCTGGTGTAGCCTGGCCAAGCTGGCACCACCACTGCTATCTGCTCACCAGGCAAGACACACAGAGCTCTTTACAGTCCCCTGCTCTCTCTTCTGCCTCCAATTTCATGACATTTTGACTGTTATTGTTTTGTTGAGTTTTGGCTGCTTTTCTTCCCTTGTCAAGAAGCCATCTTTCTGCTAGTTGAGTTCTGAGTCTCAGAGTGCCAGAAACACACTGTCTCTCTCTATTCAGCCATCTTTTCCTCCCCTCTTTAAAAGCAGTGTACTACTATGCTGTGGTGGTGTGGTATAGTTTATTTCATAGTGTGGTTGTGCCATACCTTATTTATTTATTTATTTATTTATTTATTTATTTATTTATTTATTTATTTATTTATTTATTTATTTATTTATTTTTGTGGGCTCAGAGATCAAACCCAGGGCATCATGCATCCTAGTCAAGTACACTCCCATTGAGCTAAATCACCAGCCCAATTTTCTATTTTTTGAATATTTGGATTATTTCCAGTTTGTGTGCCATTTCAAATGATGATGCATGAAATAAGCTTGTGTATATATCTGCATATTTTGATATTATGCCTGCAATAAATTTAAAAAGTGTTATTTGTGGATTAAATTGTAAATAGATATATACATTTTTGAGGAGGGCCTGGGGATTGAACTCAGGGACATTCTACCTCTAAGCTAGACCCCCCAACCCTATATTAGTTTTTTATTTTGAAATGGGATCTTACTAAGTTGTTGTGGTTCTTGCTAAGTTGCTGAAACTGGCCTCGAGCCTAAGATCCTCTTGTCTTAGCCTCCCAAGTACTGGTATTACAGGCATGTACCACCATGTCCAATTCTTTTTTGGTTGATATTTTTAAGTTTCTTTCCATAGAGTCTGCACTATTTTAAATTTCCAACAAAATTGTATGAGGATTCTTTTGCTTCACCCAAAATTATGTTGTAGAATTTTGGAATTTTCCCAATCTGACAGGAGACAACTAGCATGTCAATACACCTTTAATTTGCATTTTCTTATGTCTAAGAGGCATATATAATTATTTTTTAAATTTCTTTTCATAGTTCCAACTCACTTTTCTTTTGATCTTATCTTAGACAGTCTTTCTTTTTCTTTAATAAGATAATAACATGAAATATATATAATAATTTTTCTTTACTGTATATAGATATAAACCCTACCATGTAAGGCTCTTCTATATACTAGTTATTCTAGGAAGACAGATTCATGAAAAACATTATTACTTTTTTCTCCTTATAAAGACTCTCATCAATGTCTGTGAGATATAATGTTTGGCCCTCTCTCAAGCCCCTAAAGATAATAAGGGACTTTCATTAGTTAAAGTCATTTTGTCCCCATGAGTCCTACATTTATGGACATTTAAATTCACATTTTTTCTATGTCTATCTATTTTCAAGGGTCTTTTGTGGATGTCACTTTCATTAACATCTTAAAAGACCAAATAGTATCACCTGACAAAGTATTTTTTTTCTAGAAAATTGCTAAACTACTCCAAACATATGGGAATCCCTAAAAGTACAGCCTAGAGGTTTGTCACTATCAATATCACAAAAATTTTGATTGTTTATTATTTATCTTGCTTGAATCAACCTTGGCACAATATGAAAAAGAACGTAAAAATGCTTCCAAGTTTTGCTAATGCTCATTGCAAGTTCCTCCTGAAACTTAATGAGATTATGATAATGATTTTTACTAATAGTATTTCATTAACAATCATAAAGGTAATTATGTGAACATTAGGGTGATTTCCAAAAGACTAATCTCAGGAAGAAAGTATTAGTAAGAAAAAGACCAACCAAAATTCTAGTGGTTTTGTATGACATTTATTTCTTGCTTTCACAAGATCTATCTAGTCCATGTTCTGTTGCCCTTCTTTATCTTGTAATATACATTTGAAACACATATCTTCAAAGTCAGTTTGACAGGGTAAGATAAAGGTAAAAGAAACACAAAGGCTCCTAAATGCATTGGCTTGCAAGTAAAGGAATCATCAATTTAGTTCACAACTAGATGGCAAAAGTAGTCGCATAACCCAGCAGGAGGAACTGGGAAATGAAGAGGAGTGTATGGATCTTTGGTGCATCCATTGGAATGAATCAGAATAAAAGCCTTTTGTACGGAAGGATGGGAATCTGAGAATTGTGTCATGGAAATTTTAAGACAAACAGGCTTGGAAAACCTAAAGAAGAAAGAAGAAAGTGACCAGATAAAGAGGAGGAGCCACACCAATATGACAGTAGGCCACTTTATTTGAAGTCACAAGTGTTGTCTTTTCATTGCTGTGATCAAAATACCTGACATGAACTACTTAAAGTAGGAAAAGTTTGTTTGGGCTCATAGTTTCATGACAGCTAAGGAAGTGGAAAGAGAGAAAGAATAAGGGACCATAAAAAGATATAGACCCAAGGGCAAGATCCCAAGGACCTAGCCCTTCATCTAGGCCCAAACTCTAACAACAACCTCGACCCTCTCCCAGTGGTCCCTTCAACTATCAATGCACTAGTCTACTGGAGGTCAGAACCTTCATGACTCAACCACTTCCCCACATCCTCGTCTCTGTACATTGCTGCACTAACGACATGAGTCTTCAGGGGACACTTCATATCTGAACCATCACACTTCAAATTAAGAAAAAAAAAAAAAAACACCCTAAAATGGGGATTGAGTGATTGATACATTTCTAGGAGTATTTATGCCTGCTATTATTATTATTTTTTCTGTATTGGGGATTGAACCCAGGGGCATTCTACCTCTGAGCTACACCTCCAGTCCTATTTTTTATTCTTTATTTTGAAACAAGGTTTCAGTAAGTTGTGAAGAGCCTCACTAAGTAGCTGAGGCTGGTCGTGAACCTAGATCCTCTGGTCTTAGGCTCCCAAGTATTGGGATTACAAGCATGTGCCACCACGCCTGGCTCTCCCTGCCATTTATTTTGAAGATGTTTTGTTTATATTCTAATTACTCTTTTATTGTGGTAAGACCAATTGACATGTGATTTATACTCAGTATTTTTTTAAGTATATGATACAGTATACTATAGACAGAATATTGTACAGCAGATCTCTAGAACTTAACCACATTGCGTAACTGACACTTTATACCTATTGAATAACACCTCCTACTTTTCTCTTCCCTCAGCCTCTGGAAACCACTCTCTGCTTCTATGTGTTGGACTATTTTATACACCTCATATATGTAGTATTGCACATTGCAGTCTTATGTTCATTGCAATTGCTTTTTATTATCCACAAATGGTAAGTGACATTTACAGCAGAGCCTTGTGCTCTGGGTAGATCATTATTTACAGGGAACATGGAAAAAGATACTCTTCCCAGTATTGCATAAAGTGAGGTGATATATTGAGCCAAGCTTGGAAATATCATTAAAAATCAAGCTGTCTGCATAAGTCCAAGTGAGAGATTTCAGGAAGGCCAGCACCTTCTCCATCTCTGACCTAGATAAAGACTCTTGATTGGGCACTGGAACTCCTACCCTATCTCAAACTTAGTGTATTGTACCATTTAAAGGAGAAAGTGACTCTAAAGTTGGAGGTTTTACAATTTTTGTGTTAAGAGAATAATAACCCATTTTCTGCTGGGCGTGGTAGCGCATGCTTGTAATCTTAGTACTTGAAGCTAGCTGGGTTTGTGGCTAGACTCAGCTAGTTAGTGAGGTTCTCTGCAACTTAGTGAGACCGTTTCAAAATAAAGAATACAAAATAGAGCGAGGGGTGTAGCTTGGAGGTAGAATGTCCCTGAGTTTTATCCCCAGTACTGAAAAAAAAAAAAAATCTGACTTGCTAGTGCTTAGTAGAAATTATACTAAAAATTTATAAATGTTTATTTTATTTAAGTCTAATATAAAAGATATTAGCCTCTCTATTTTGTAGATTAGATAACTGGGTGTCTGAGAGTTTAAATAACTTGTCCACAGACACATACATATAGCCTACATATAGATACAGTATACATATATGGTGTTTAGTACACATATATAGTATAAAGTATTATAGTACATATAATATGTAGGTTAAATATGCATATCATATTGGTCAAAAGCAGAATTCAAATCAAGATGAATGTCTTAAATTCTATTTTTTTCTTATTTCAAGGTAGATACTGATTTGCTGAGTTCTGGCATCAACGGAGTCAGAGGTTACTGTAACGTGGTATTTGTAAGTCACAGATATCAAAGGCACAATGCTCATTTTGTTTAAGAAATGAGCAGGAATATAACTACACTGTCTAAAATGTCATGGGATCATTTCTAGATTTATTGAGAACCTGTGTGGAGATTTGAGATAGTATTTTTCTTTGCTAAATAAGTTGTAACTGCAACCAAATCTATCACAGGTTCATAATGCATTGAATTAGCCCCAAACACATCTAGTTGTGGAAGGGGAGGAATTAGATGTCATATTGGAATAAAACATACTTAATGGCTTAAGCTAGGATAACTTATAATGCTACTGCCAAAGCTTTAGGAGTCCTCTTATTCCAACTCTTCACCTAAAAAATTCATGCTTGAATAAAAGCTAATCTTTGGAGAAATTCTTTTACAAATTGCTTTATTCCTTTTGGCTACCAATGGAATAAGCAATCTGTCCCTGCCTTAATGGGCTGCTACCTTGAGGAAACACTCAGGCAAGATTGCAACTGTCTTTTAAAAATTTGGAAAGTAAACCCCAAAGAGGACTGATTTTACCAAGTTGGCCTTTGAGTCCTAACCTGCTTATTAAGTCTTTCAGATTTGGAACATAGGTGAAGCTCAGCAACCAATGAATGTCCTGTAAAACAATTAGACAAAGCCAGACACATTAAATATTTGGACCTTTGGTTAGGAAACAGAAGTTCATATGTTGTCTCAATTTTGCTTTGGTGAGCAAATATTTTGTGTGTTTGCTTTTTGTATTTCCCTGTATTTAGTGCTAGTCTTCTCATAAATAAGAATACTTCTAAAAAGATAAATTTTACCTACCTAGGCCTACTTGCTAAAATCATGGTCGACTCCATTCTTTTTTACAGTTCATCATCTGGTGTTTACGCAAACTTGCACTTCTAAACTACATTATAGTTTTCAGTACCTATATGTTCAATAAAAAAAAAATGCTGGAATAATCAAATCCCGAAACATGTACAATTATTTTACACTTCTACGGAAGCATGTCATTTCATGTATAAGGGAAGGGGACATTGTGATTATGGAAACTACATGATATTCTTCTAACTTATGCAACTTTATCATACTTTCCTGAGCAGAAATAAAAGTTATATGTAAGCAATATTAAGTGTGTTGCTAAATGTTAGTAAAAAAAATGTCAATTTAAAAAAAATAGTAGGGCTGAGCAATCAATTTATATCTGGCTCTGAGCATGTTACAAATACCAAGAGATTTTAGAGTGTTGAAAATGAATCACAGCTGCATTCATGACTGAGCAGCAACAGGGAATGATACAAAATAAGTTCCTGGCTTGGGGTTTTCTGTAGGTTTCTCCCTTTGCAAAGCAATCAATCATGTGTACTATTGCATCCTTTCCTTTTCTGCATTCATCACTGCTATGGAAGTTGTGCTGAGGAAATTGAACAAAGTACAAGAGGAAAGGAGTCTAGTTGGACCGTTTAGTGACATCAGTGGCAGGTCTTCTCTTTTGAATTTGAAGTTGGGGGGTTCCATTTAATTTAGAGATAGGCCTAGGAATGTGTAGAAAATTCAGATTGCTGGTTAAAAACTTGAGTATAAATATTTAATATGGAATTTCTGGGAAATAAAAGCAAATTTTGATAAAAAATAGAATTCTAAGCACCTTTGTAGTCAGGATCTAGAATGTACTCATTGAAGGATAGAAATGATAGATCCAATTCATATTGCATCCACCATGTGCAGAGCTCTGTGCTACATCTTTTTACAAATACAAAATCTCATCACTTTTCTGAGTGAAAAATCTTTAAACACAAGAGAAGTTGTCTTATAATTTAACTAAGTAGATCACAAGAGCTCTATTAAAGATGCAGGAGAAAAGTATCCAGTAGACCTTTAAAATAGGAATTTGAAATAGGGGATTTTCATGGAAAACATGAGAACAGAAGTTACACAATGGATATAGAGCAAAGGAATAGATGCTCTGAAATGGGCAATGCTCTAGCATGAAGCAGCCTGGACCAACCTATTTGGAACGAAGTCTTTATCATAGCCATACTGTGTCTCTTTTATCGATCATAGGGACCAAGGGTAGACAATTGCATGTAACAGAGATTTTTCAAAAATCATTTTTGAGCCATACGTGGTGGTGCATGTTTGTAATCCCAGCATTTGGGAGGCTGAGGTAGAGGATCCAGGTTCACGGTCAGTCTCAGCTACCTAGTGAGCCACTCCGACCTGGTTTTAAAATAAAGAATAAAAAATAGAGCTGGGGGTATAGCTTGAAGGTAGAATGCCCCTGAGTTCAATCCCCAGTACTGCAAAAAAAAAAAATCATTTTTGAAAAAATATCATGTAAATAATAAAAGGATTCCTCCCCCATTTTTAAATATATGTCTGTCCAATAAAGAAATAGTCAATGACCCTTGCATATTTAAGTTAGTAATGCTTGGCATATGATATAAGGCTAGAGAGAACCTTGACTTTGGGTCTACCATTAAATACTACATGGAATGTTGGCTTATGTTTATTTTGCATTTGAGAAATTTATCCACCTACTAATTTTTATGTATTCTAGTCATTCAGTTTTGCAATAATTGAGGGTTCACTCTGTAAGAAGAGTGTTACAGATTAAGTATGTGTGTCTCCAGTCTCCAATTTTGTATGTTGAAATTCCAACCTCAGTGGGGTGGTATTTGTAGATAGGGCCTGTCTCAGTCAGCATTCTCATTGCTTCAACCCAAAAAGCCTGACCACACAGCTTAGAGAAAGGAAGATTTACATGTTCACAGTTTTTGGAGATTTGGGAGTTCAGTCCAAGTGAGGCCTGGGTCTGTGCAGCTCAGGGTCTGACATTGGGGAGTAGAAAGAGGGAGAGCAATGGGTCATCTAGTCACAGACAAACCAAATAAATTAGATATCCTTTAATGTAAAGAAAAATTTTGGTAGTATAATATTCATTAGCAAAACTGAATAATAATTAAACGACAATATCCTATATGGCAGACAGCAGCTCCTTCCTTAGAGAAGGAGTCAATTTTGCTCCTTCTTTCCTTGCATGTTTTCTTGACAAATGAGAGATAAATGAAAGTTCTTTAGCACTTGGTTTATCTAGAAGGATCTGTTTAATGTAACTGAGTCCCTAGTAATGATATAGCTATGTGAGAAACTCCAGAAGTCAAAACCCAGGCATGGCATCTTTGGGTTAATTTCAATTCAGATCATTCCTAAAGGAGTTCTTATTCTGAATTTTAGAGAGACTCAAGAATAACAGAAGAGATAATAATATTGTGACATAATAATATTCCACAAAATAAAGTGCCTTTGGAATTTGGTAAGTGTTCTATATATGAACTGTTGTTGAGGCATTTAGGTTATTATATTTCTATAGATTTTTGTCTGTGGTGTAAGATCAGATGTTCACAAGAAATAAAAGCTGTATAAGTAATCTTTAAAATATTATTTAGTATTTTAATTTCTTCTAGATCTAATTACTGCTGGGAAAGATTTCTAGGACACCTATATACAAAGGTTAGAGAAAAATAAGGTATTAACAAAATCACTACTTGAGTAATATTCTGATTGGGTGAAGTTTTTGTTTCCAATGTCATTAGTTTAAGAAAAATCGGTATATGCAGGATGCAGTGGGGAATTGGGCAGTTTTACAGGCAATTAATTTCAAGTGGATAATTTTGTTTGAATTATATAAACAATTGCTTATATTTTAAACTTGGTTCTCAAGCAGAAGTTCCCAATTAATGTCTCTAGGAACCCTTTTTCATAAGAAATTCATGGTAACATAAATGTTACTTTGAAAATTTCCATGGCTAAATGTTTCAGAACACAGGTTACATAGATAATGAGCTGCTTTTCCCTGTAAAACTTTTGAGATATTTTAATATATGCAAATACTTTAGGACTCTGAGCTAGAGACAGTATGTATTAGAAGTAACAGTGGGTTTTGATACCATTAGGAAGGTGTTATGGCCAGGAGGCCCAAGAGTGTCCTAACTTGCCTAGGATTAATGGATTAATACCATTTTATCTCAGTGAAGTCCTCAGAGGAAGCTACATATAGAAGCAATAACAATAAATACTCAAAGTAACATTTTAATATTAATAATGTGAGTGCCTCATACTCTA
Organism: Graphiurus murinus; assembly: GCA_004027655.1. Lineage (NCBI taxonomy): Eukaryota > Metazoa > Chordata > Mammalia > Rodentia > Gliridae > Graphiurus > Graphiurus murinus. The sequence continues at coordinate 31,314 of PVLC010017950.1, forward strand.
GTAAAGTCTTTTAAGTATGCTGGTAAGATGTTCATTTACCTAAACTTGCCAAAGTGACTCCCTTTGTTCTAGGACCAATATAGCCAGCTGAGTCAGAATGGAATTCAGTTTATCAAATACTTATAATAGGAAGTAGAAGATAAGATATAGTGGATCCTTTTGAGTGAATATTAATATTTGAAGAGTATCTCATGTAGAGATGCTCAAGATCAAGAAAAGCTCACTTTTTTTCAGGAAACTGTAATGGAATACTCTTTCCTCTCTAATGTTTGATGCTAGATATAGGGAGGATATGTGGAACTAGAGATAGGAGGAACACTTAAACCCAGAAGGGCATTAACTAACGACTGCCATGAAGCCTATTGAAGTCAACTCACATGAGAGAGGACACACAGGTTACATGGTTTGGACCACATGGCTTTGTGTGTTGCCTTCAACCCAGGAGAGTCTTATCAGAGAACATTTGTTTATTTTTATGGTCTATATTTTTCTATACTTTTTTTAATGCTTGATATCTTATTTATTAAAATTTGGTCACATTTGCTTGTTTATTAATTGAATGTTACAAAAAATTCTGATTTGTCTATTGCTATTAAAGGATATTACATTACTGAAACAAGAAATTTAAGTAGTGTTTAGAACATCTTCCTGGCACATAATGGCTGTTCAACAAATATCAGTTCCTTATACTTATATATTAAATGTTTGTAAAGTAATTTTCATGTTGGCTTTACAGAGAGAGAGAAACAGTAACAGAAATGTGAACTATGACAAAATTAGGCAAGCATCCAGTAAACGTATGAAAAAAATATTAATTTGGCATTAAATATGTATAAAAATAGATTGTTTTGTTATTATATTATCAGTCTAATTTTCATAATCAATTTAAGGTTATGTTTTAGGTATTTTATTAGGGTAAAAAAATCAAACTTTTAAAATCACCATAAATTCCTTTTTTTTTTCCAACTGTTATTACTATTCACAGGAAAGAACATATCAGTACAGTTTTCCTATTCTTAAATTTCTTGAAGAATTGAAGACTAACTATAATTGACACACTAGTTGTTTTTTACACACCAAAAGGCAAGTTCACCTTGTGGATGTTTTGTTTGCATAGTTTTCCATTTCCTTGGAGTTGTGGATAACCTTCCATCAGCATATTCCTTGAAATGAGCTTGAAGTATTTGTTCTATATTTTATATTGAACTTGGGCTCCTGTCTTTTGCAGGCAAATGACTTGTTAACATATTGTTTTTGAAGCACAATTTGCATTTCTGTGAACCAGGGATTAGGCATTGTGTGTAGATTAGGAATAATTTATGTCTAATTAATAATTGATGTTTTTCACTATTTCTGACTGAAATTTTGTTCTGCATATATTAGTAGAGCAGAGTTCTCTCTAGTAATGACAAGACAAAGCATTTTTCAAGAACAAATAACACTAAGACATTGAAATCATCTGTAGCAGGGCTCTTAACCACTTCACTGCTAAATAATAGAATCAGGATTTTTTTTT